>MJUU01041161.1:54541-84875 GCA_002080025.1 Modiolus philippinarum
CTCAAGCTTCATATAGATGAGTTGTACCGTGTAAGCTATTTTCAGGTTTGTTGCGCTATTACTTCCTGTTTACCGATACATTGATACTTAGTTATATATACCACTACTAATGAAAATTTTCGTCAAAGTTTTCTCTGCTTCTATAAGTGGAAATGATTTAATATTTAGTCTCAAGCTTCATATAGATGAGTTGTACCGTGGAAGCTATTTTCAGGTTTGTTGCGCTATTACTTCCTGTTTACCGATACATTGATACTTAGTTATAGATACCATTACTAATGAAAATTTTCGTCAAAGTTTTCTTTGCTTCTGTATGTGGAAATGATTTAATATTTATTCTCAACCTTCATAATGATGAGTTGTACCGTGTAAGCTATTTTCAAGTTTGTCGCGCTACTACTTCCTGTTTGCAGATACATTAATACTTAGTTTCATATACCACTACTAATGAACATTTTTCGTCAAAGTTTTCTCTTCTTCCAAAAGTGGAAATGATTTCATATTTGGTCTGGAGCTTCATGATGATGAGTTGTACCGTGTAAGCTATTTTCAGGTTTGTTGCGCTACTACTTCCTGTTTACCGATACATTGGTATGTTGATACTTAGCCTAAATTAAGTTTTTTGAATAACATTAAAAGACGCAGTTGACTTTAAAGATCAGCCTTTTATTTAAACTTCTTATTATATTGGGCATGCGGGGTATTCATTTGTGGCCCATTGGACCACAGTACCTCTAGTTTTGTTATTACATCAATTAGGCATGAGCAAAGTTTATTGTTTAGGGACTCAGTTTGATGTAGAGATGAAGAACAACATAAAAGCGTTGTCCCGTTGCTTGATTCTACAATGTATTTGTAGAGTCTGTGTCTCATTCTCAAATGCATTTAATCAATATCCTCTCATCGTTTATGTACCACAAAATTGAGTTACTTCAGTTGCAATGTTTATAGAAAAAGCTTTCATCAGAAATAGAAAGTCCATCGAATATTATTATTGTAATGGAATAATGAATTGGAAGAGTTTATAATTATACCAAAGATCAGGAATCATGATGCTTCAATGGCTTTAAGACAAACGCCTGAAAATAATGTATAAATAAGCCAAATAATTTGAATTCCACAAAAGAGATGTCATTAACAGTTAAAAGTTTGGATGTTTATATTTAATCAAAATTTGGTTAACAAAAATGCAAAAATCTCAAAGTTAATAGCCACAACAACCATAATTATTGAAAAAAAATCATAGTTGATTTGAGAATCAGAACAATAACTTTTAGTGAGGCCCGGAAACGCTGATTTAGCATAGAGAAAATATATAGCTTTCCAATCATTTATTATAGATTCGTATCATATAAGTTTTTTTAACAGCATAGGATATCCAACTAGTCATAAATTAGGATATGCATTAGTTTAAGATATTGTCCTTTTTGTTTATCAGGGATTTTTATGCCGATGTGTTTGATGCTTATTTCTTGTGTCTTTGCTGATGAGCCATTCTAAAAAGGGGGTCTCCATGGGGGTCCCTTTTCCGAAATCCCGGCGATATTTTTTCAACTTTCCCGTTTCACGGGCGGGAAAATATCTTACAATGACTGTTAAACGATCTTCCTTTTCCCGTTTCACGGGGAAGTTTTTCAGTGTTTCCCGCTTCACGCCCAACACCCTTTCCCGTTTTCACGGACACTTTTTGCGACGATCCCGTTTCCCGTTCATTTTAAAAGGCCAATCCCGCTTCCCGCTTAAACCCCATCGAGACCCACTAAAAAGCTTACCAAAAAGAACAACTGACTCGGCAGGAACTACTTTATGTCAAAACTTGAGATTACGCTGTGCCGGATTGCGCTTTGTATTTTTTGTTCAAGTTAATTTTTCCTGAATCAAATTCTAAAAGCAAAAATTCACAGGAAGTATTTGGTTAATAGTATTCTTGATGTACATTTGTCTTCAGTTTTACCCCTGCAGAGAGTTAAAGGTTTGATGTAAAATGAGTAATCTGATCAACAGTAATGAAAAGTATTGCATTGTTACTCATGTTGTTAGCAATATGTTTAAACGGTGAAATGTTGTGGTAATCATTTTACAAAAACTTGAATTTTCAATTATGGTAATTAATTTTAATTATTGATACTGAAAGAACAGTAGAGGAGTAGATACAACCGCATGACATTTTAGCACGTTTTGATGAAAATTTGATTTAATTATTTTATGGCAGAATGCATTTCCAAAATAAACCTTGTTTAGGCTACATCAAGGTACAACATCTAATACAAAAATATATGAAAGCACAGAAAGTATAATAAATATACAATAATTATCATTTTTTCATTTTATTTATTAATTTTTTTAGATATACAGTTGGGTGCAGTCATAACCTCTCACAAAGTTAACTTAGAACTGTTCTAATGACTGCTCTAAGTTAACTTAGAACTGTTCTAGAACAGTTCTAGAGCTGCTCTAGAAAAGTGTTCTAAAAGCAGTCATTGTCAAGAACTGTTCTAAAAGCAGTCATTTTCAAGAACTGTTCTAAAAGCAGTCATTTTCAAGAACTGTTCTAAAAGTAGCCATCGAGTAGAAATGTTCTAAAAACGGTCATAACCTGTTCTAAAAGCAGTCATGGTCTTCAAGTTGACTTAGAAAACGACCGTTTTTATGACCAATTTTAGAACTGCTCTGTCTTATGACCACTTTTAGAACTGCTCTATTCTATGACTTAACTTAACTTAAAAATAATCGTTTTTATGACCGTTTCTAGAACTGTTCTACGTCTGCTCTAAGTTAACTTCAAGTTAACTTAGAATTGTTTCTTAGTTAACTTTGAGTTAACTTGGATGAGAGTTATGACTGCACCCAACTGTATTTATAAGCCAACTACACTTGCCTCACTAAAGGACAACTCACAAAGAAAAACCAGTAGAGGTAATATCTGATTTTTACCAAATTATTCCTGTGATAGAGAATATTGTATTCCACTATGACAAAATATAAAAACAATTTGAGAAAAATTGCCGTAAATGTGCCATTGTTCGACATCTAGCAGTGAATTCATAACTCGAACAAGTCCTAGAGACCACCTTGAACTTACTTTGAGGTATTAACAAGGCTCATTGTTGAAAGCTGCACACCGACTTCAAGATGAAGAGCAGCAATAAAGCTTGCTAAATTGCTTGGTTTGAACCATGTATTTATAGAGACTGTCTCATATGCATCTACTCCATATCCTTTCATTGTTTATTAAGAAAAGAATGTGTCCCTCCTGGAATGTTGAGTTCATAAAAGTTTCCCTTTGCCTAATAAATGTGCTCTCCATATATTTCAGTTATGGTGAACTTGCCCTTTAACGAATGTCTAATATGGATACACTATCATACTTTCAAATTTTGGCATTTTCATTTTGTAATTTTCAAATGTTATTCTTACCACTTGTTTATAGTTCCCACACGTTAGGATTTCGTTAAAGTAAGCAAATGACTTGACGAGTGCTCTGTGCTTGTTTATCACTAGTGTGAAGCTTGCCCACAATAACAGCCGACAATAACCGCTAGCCGACAATAAGCCAGCCCACAATAAGAAAGTATGCGTTCGGTCAATTTCTTGTAAATTTGTATACAAATCAATAAAAATGATAAAAGAATAAAGATTTTAATTAAAATAAGGGTAGATATATGTTCTATGGATTCTTAATTAAACCAGCTGATATGGTGCTCTCTTGGAGGTCCGCGCTATGACCCGTTCTATTTATAATTACGAATTCGACAGGACAGGTTCTTTTTAAAAACTTGAATAACGTGGTGTTGTGATGTAAAAAATTGGCTGTTATGTACAAAATCACTTAGATTGATTTACAAAATTTTTACTTTATTGTCGTGTTCTTTTGAAGTTCAACTATCCAAATACATAGAAAGGAACATACATATCAAAGAAATTAAAAATACGCGTACTATTCGCTTTCACAAAATGTTCAAAGTAGCTAAGAGGATTACTTTTTGATTTTCAGAGAGGAAAAAGGGGGTGGGATGAGCGATATTGTAATTAAATAACTTTATTTTGATGCCAGTAAAAATAAATATCCTAATCCTACTTGACATGAAAATAAATAGTAATTTGATTTTGATTTGAAGAATGTAATTTTTATTTGAAATACAAATAAATAATTTTATGTGACATTTGGTGAAAATAAATAATTTGTTTTAGATTTTCATAAAATAAAAAAAAAATCTAGGCAAAATCACCCCAAACTCATCCCTCTGAAAATTAAATGGCTGTCCTAAAAAATATCCGTGGGGCACGAAAATAGTACTATACAAAATAGTGCAAGGAAATTGGACATAATATACAGTATCTTAATTGCATGTAATTGCAAGGCTACTATTTATCTGAAATAATAAAAGGACTAAAATCCTTAAAATCCAGTAAAAAATCTATTTTGTAGTGGCTTATTGATAAACTATTGACCATTAAGGGGAGATAATGAGAAGAAATGCAAAAATTTGTGATGCTTTGTGAAATAATTTAGACTGACATCGTACCCTAAACTCAAAGGTATAAATCCCCTTTACAACCTCTACAGGAGGATAACCTAGGTTCGTATAGTGAACCCGGCAATTTGGAACAATATAGCTTTCATTTGAGGCATAGCGTATGACCCCTAGACCCGTACGAAAAATTCGGACGCTGTTCCATAGAGGGTACCCTACATCGAAAAATACCGATTTGGACCAACTTGGCTTATGTCGGCTCAACCTTGCCAGGAGCTTCGGAAAGTCGGGCATAATATGGCAGGTAGGTACATGTAATAGCTTTCAGTTGAGCTATAGCATACGATCCCTAGACCCGTACGAAAATTTTGGGACCGAATTTACGGAGGGAACCCTTGGTTTCGATAGTGAAAACGGCAATTTGGACCAACTTGGCTAATGTCGGCTTGGCCTTTTTAGGGGCTTCGCAAAGTTGGCCCTTATAGGGCAGGTAGGTACATGTAATAGCTTTCATTTGAGCTATAGCGTATGACCCCTAGACCCGTACGAAAAATTGGGACGCTGTTCCATAGAGGGTACCCTACATCGAAAAATACCGATTTGGACCAACTTGGCTAATGTCGGCTGGACCTTGCTAGGAGCTTCGCAAAGCCGGGCATTATATGGCAGGTAGGTACATGTGATAGCTTTCATTTGAGTTATAGCATACGATCCCTAGACCCGTACGAAAATTTTGGGACCGAAGTTACAGAGGATACCCTAGGTTTGTATAGTAAAAACGGCAATTTGGACCAACTTGGAAAATGTCGGCTGGGCCTTTCTAGGGGCTTCGCAAAGTTGGCCCTTACAGGGCAGGTAGGTACATGTAATAACTTTCATTTGAGCCATAGCGTATGACCCCTAGACCCGTACGAAAAATTCGGACGCTGTTCCATAGAGGGTACCCTCAATTGACTAGCGTCCGAATTTTTCGTACGGGTCTAGGGATCATACCTACCTGCCATATAAGGCCCGACTTTGCGAAGCCTCTAGCATGGTCCAGCCGACATTAGCCAAGTTGGTCCAAATCGGTATTTTTCGATGTAGGGTACCCTCTATGGACTAGCGTCCGGGTCTAGGGATCATACGCTATGGTTCAAACGAAAGCTATTACATGTACCTACCTGCCCTATAAGGCCCAACTTTGCGAAGCCCCTAGAAAGGTCCAGCCGACATTACCAAAGTTGGTCCAAATTGCCGTTTTCACTATACGAACCTAGGGTACCCTCCGTAAATTCGGTCCCAAAATTTTCGTACGGGTCTAGAGATCATCCGCTATAGCTCAAATGAAAGCTATAACATGTACCTACCTGCCATATAATGCCCGACTTTGCGAAGCCTATAGCATGGTCCAGCCGACATTAGCCAAGTTGGTCCAAATCGGTATTTTTCGATGTAGGGTACCCTCTATGGACTAGCGTCCGAATTTTTCGTACGGGTCTAGGGATCATACGCTATGGTTCAAACGAAAGCTATTACATGTACCTACCTGCCCTATAAGGCCCAACTTTGCGAAGCCCCTAGAAAGGTCCAGCCGACATTACCAAAGTTGGTCCAAATTGCCGTTTTCACTATACGAAACTATGGTATCCTCTCATGTGTTTTACTCCTTTGATTTTAGTACAATATCAGTCTTTTTTTCAACAAAGATCCCTCCTGGTGAGCATCACTGATTTGGCATTTCTTCTCATTATCTCCCCTTAATGGTCAATACTATATCAATACTCCACTACGAAATAAATTTATCTGGCTAGAATATTTGATTTGGTGGCTTTTAGTCCGTTTATTATTTAAAATAAATAGCAGCCTTGCATTACATGCAATTAAGTTACTGTATATTATGTCCAATTTTGGCACTATTTTGTATAGCACTATTTTCGTGCCCCACGGAATTTTTTTTTTGAACAGCCGTGGGTGGGCTTCGGGTGATTTTTGCCTGGAAAATGTAGCTTTTTTATGAAGATCTTGCACAAATTATTTATTTTTACCAAATGTCACATAAAATGATTTATTTGTATTTTCAATAAAAGTTTTATTCTTCAAATCACCCTTTAATTATTTATTTCCATGTCAAGTACATGTAGGATTAGAATATTTATTTTCACGGGCACCAAGATTAATTATTATTTAAAAATCGCTCAACACGCCCCCCCCCCCCCCTTCCCTTCCGCATTTCCCTGAAAATCCAAATTAAGTAGTCTTCTTAGTTACATTTAACGTTTTTTGAAAGCGAATCATATGCGAATCTTTAACTTCTTTGATAAATTTATGTGTGTTTCTTTCTTTGTATTTGGCCAGTTGACCTTCAAAAGAATTTGGTAAATCAATCTTACTAATTTTGTACATAATAACCAATTTTTTACGTAATAACACCACGTTATTCAAGATTTCAAAAGGAATCTGTCCTTTTGAATGCAACGTAGACACCTTAAAATATAAAATTAGTAATTATAAATAGAACAGGTCATAGCGCGGACCTCCAAGAGAGCACCATATCAACTAGTTTAATTAAGAATCAATACATCGTACAATTAGCCTTATATTAATTAAAATTTTAATTCTTTTATCATTTTTGTTGATCTGTATAGAAATTTCCAAGAAATTTGTCGAACGCATCCTTTCTTATTGTGGGCTGGCTTATTGTCGGCTAGCGGTTATTGTCGGCTGTTATTGTGGGCTAGCTTCACACTAGTTTGTTTATCTGTTATGATTGACTTCGGTTTAAAATTCCTGTACCAAGTCTGGTCCATTACGGTCGACAATTTTTCCGGTGGTTTCCACCTGATTTTGTCTTTCTCTTATGGACTTCGGCACTTTACAACTTTATTTGGTAATTTTGTTATTACCCCCCATTTGTCTATGTGACGGGCACCGGATGACTAGAATTGAAAGAACATAATCCAGCATCCATGGCAAAAAATTAACATGATTGTACTATTGATTGAACGCTTACCGTTACATTTAAAAAGTGTGCATTCCGTTTTTGTTAATTTTGCTCACAGTTTCCATAAGCTTCGTTCTCAATTATAAATGGGTATCATTCATGCATTATTTACACGATACTAGGTCTTTGTGGAATGTGTAACAAAAATTCGTTTCACTATAAGTAATGAATAGAATACCGGTGTAATATGGTATTTTGACCCGCGCTGTAAATCGACTCGGGGGTCGATTTTTAGCCGCGGTAAATTGACCAGCGCCATGGAAAATTGGTCCCCCCTGTATGGTATTTTGACCCGCGCGGTAAATTGACTCGCGGGACATTTCTTAGTTGCGGTAAATTCATGAAATTGACCCCCCTGAAAGATTGACACCTCCCTATAATTCATTGAAAATTTTGAAAGAATTATAAAAAATATAGGCAGATTAACTGAATTTATATCAAGAAATGACAAAAAGTGGGGGTAGGTCAATTTCCCATGGGGGTAGCTCAATATAACATGGCTTGCTAAAATATGATTTGCAACCCTATGAACATTCTTCATATAAAAGCCACACTGGAAAAAGTTCTTACTACGTTCTCATGAAGTCCTAAATATCAAAAGAACGTGGCAAGAACTTGCTGCACGTAGTAAAGGCGTGATAGAAACTCGAATGATCGTAGTACAAACTTTATTGAACGTAGTACGAACTTCAAGGACGTGAAGGACGTGGATTGATTTTGAGCATGTTCAAAACAAACGTGGTGAGAACGTGATGGTGACAAAACGTAGTAAAGACCTACTAAGAACGTATTGAGAACGGCATGGACGTAGAAAGAACGTGGAATGAACGGGACAAAAACTTCATGGACTTGGCGCAGACGGGATGAAATTCTTTGCAGTCTTTGCTACGTTCTTACTACATCCTTAAAGTTTGCAATACGACCGTGGCACGTTTTAAATATGTTTTCACTACGATTTCATATAACGATATTTTTCAATCAAGTTTGTGTCACGACCTGGTAAAGTTGTTGACGCGTCTTTAACACGTCCACCAAGTTTCTATTACGTTAATATTACGTTCTGGCGGTTTTTACGCCGTTTTTAGTAGGTTTTTACTAGGTTTTTGACAGGTTGCATGTATTTTCACATATATTTTCGACATGTGCGAAATCATTGAAACTTTCTTTTAAAGTAATTTGTATTTTTTTTCATTCAACACCTTTCAGTGTAGGTCTATATATAAAGTCATATTCAAGTTATTAAACTTTAAAGATTTAAAACACATGACACTTCAGATACCAGTAAATCCTGTGAATAGTCGATTGCCGACAATGGACATTTAAGATAATTTGTGCATTTTCATCTGCTTATGGCGTACCCTCTTAGTGTTATAAAGGCCTAGTTAAGGTAGCAGATCTTTGGTAACCGCAAAGATTCCACAAATTAAATTTTCTTTAAATTTGCAATATGAAACAAATAATGTACTAATTTACTTCACGAAAAAAATTGAAAAGTGTCAATCTATTGTTAACAGAAACAACACCTAGTTTGAAATTCTGTTCAAAACTCACTCATGAGGTTCTTCTGTATATATATGTAAGAATCAGCATGTATTAGCCATAAATTGCTAAACTTCTTCATAGAAAATAAATAATTGCTAAACTGCTTCATACAACCTCGGAGACCTTAATATTGGATAATGATCATAGGCATGTAGTAAATGTTGATTTGCAGTACACAGACATTGCTGAAATCACAGCTTCATTCAATTTCTTCATGATGACAAAATTCACCAAAAACTTTGCAACTAAGGATCCTCCTCACATATGATCTATTTCAAAATTTTATAAAATCGACCATACAGTTTTTGCAAAATTTTAGGAAAACTGCATACAAAATCTTAAATACTCGTTATACCTCAATTGCCAAATATCTGACTTTAATTATATTTTAATATTTCAGAAAAATATTCAAAACTTAGATATTTTATTGCTTTATTTTTAAGTATCTTAAGTATTTTTTTAAGTATTTTGTTAAAAAAAGGAGTGTAGTTTCACGAAAAGACGGACATTTGATTCCAGTTTATGACAAATATTCTCTTATAATTTTTCATGTTTTCACTGTATTGTCATCTCTCGACGATCCGATACTTATTAAGTTCCCTGGTTTGTAATTTCTTTTAGAATATATATATATATATATATATATATATATATATATATATATCAGGTCACAGAGTGTGTATCCTTAGGATCTGGCACAGCGGGATTTTCGGTATATATATAGTAACTTCTCTCTTTTTTTTAAAACATGTATAAACGCACACATGATTCCTTGTATCTGACAAGTAATGCACATCTTTCGGTCTCACTTCTTTTTTATCACTGTTTGATTTGACTTGGAAACATAATTGAACTGATCTTAGTAAAGATCATCAAAATCTAGTCTTTCACCCATGCAGATGTTCGACTGTTCGTTAAACGCCCGTTATGCATCCGTTCCGCATACTTCAAGTATGCTAGTAAAATGTTGTTTTATTTTAATAATGGAATGTTCTGTTATGCTTTTTGTATGCTGCATATAAGTCATTAGTTTCCCGTGTCCTGAAATCATCAGTCTGACGTAACAACGTGTCCAGCAGGAGAATTGCTGCAAATTCTTCAGTAAGTGCTATCGTTTTTAACAAAAATATTCGCCCGGAAGTTTTCGAACATTGGCTAGAACGTTATAGGTTTACAGGGCCATAAATCAAAACCGTAACGTCCGGTTCGTCAGCAGCGTCGAGTAGAATATCAAGTGGAGATTATGGAAGAATGAATGCATTAAAGAATTGAAGTCAATGTTGCCGATCCAATCAGACCGCCCCTAATACTGGTAAAATTCCCATATTAGAATTGAAATAAAACATGTTCGTCCGGTACATTGTCATTTTATTATAGACCTTTGTTTTTTGTTATATCTTGTTACATCGCTAACGCTTGGAATAAAATGTTATAAAAAGAACCTTGACCACCACAAGGTTTGGCGACAATGACTTATCTTTTTTCTCAACAAACTCTGTAGAAACGTATTGGAGACCTACTTCAAACTGGGTGGTCGCAGTGGTGTCGTATCAAGGACGTAGTTTGAAAGTAATAAAGACGTGATGAACGCAGAAGAAACGTAGTAAGGACTTGATAGACCTACAAGGAACTTGGTCATAAACTTTAAAGACGTATCGCGATCTTAGCACTGACGTAGAGAAATCGTTGTAAAAACTTTAAAGCTATATCTTTATCCCCTTTTCACTACGTTCCAGAAAGTTTTAAGAACGTACTAAGATCTTGATGGTCTTCGTCCCAGTGTGACGGGGGTTTTAACAGAAGTGTATCAGAGTTAATTCATACAAAATAAATGCATATTTTTATAATTTATACAGAAGTCTGATGCCGAGTTGTGGGGAGGTCGATTTCCCATGGGGGTAGGTCAAAATACCATGGCAAGTTAAAAGATGATTAACAACCTATAGAACAGTTAAAATGTATACAGAAGTGAACCAGGGTTATAATTCATACAAATAAAAGGCACATTTTTATATTTTATACCGAGAACTGATCCTGCGTAGGGCGAAGGTCAATTTCCCATGGGGGTAGGTCAAAATAGCATGGCTCACTGAAATACAATTTGCAACCTGTAAAACAGTCTTAATGTAAACAGAAGTGTACCAGAGTGATAATTCAAACAAAATATTTTTTAAATATTTTTTAATAATTTATACCGAGAACTGACACTGCAGAGGGGGTACGTCAGTTTCCCATGGGATAGGTCAAAATACCATGGCTTGCTGAAATATGATTTGCAACCTATAGAACAGTTTAAATGTATACAGAGTGCACCAGAGTGATAATTCATACAAAATAAAGGCATATTTTTATATTTAATACCGAGAACTGATCATGAGTAGGGGTAGGTAAATTTTCCATGGGGGTAGGCCAGTCTTAATGTAACAAAAGTGTACCAGAATGATAATTTGTACAAAATATTTTTTCAAATATTTTTGTTTTATAATTTATACCGAGAACTAATCCTGCGTAGGGCGAAGGTCAATTTCCCATGGGGGTAGGTCAAAATACCATGGTTTACTGAAATACAATTTGCAACCTGTAGAACAGTCTTAATGTAACAGAAGTGTACCAGAATGATAATTTGTACAAAATATTTTTTAATAATTTATGCCGAGAACTGACACTGCATAGAGGGTAGGTCAATTTCCCATGGGGGTAGGTCAAATACCATGACCTGTTGAAATATGATTTGCGTACATGAGATCAGTCTAAATGTATACAGAAGTGTTCCGGGGTCTACATTTCACAACTTGTTCGATATGCATGAGTATGTAGTGGTGTTTCTGACATCGACGACCGAAATCTTTGTATAACATTGACTTATTAAGACTAGATGTTGTCGGAAACGACAGCTATCCCCGCACTCCCTGTTTGACACAGAAAACAGTTGTTATACACCTTTGGCATATATTTTTTCATTATTTTTGAAATCTAACAATTGATATTCTGAAAGAATTCTAGGATATATGGTTGCTAAGCAGAATTCCAAAAAAAAAAAAAAAAAAAAAACTTTCAGGAAATTTACCAAGATTGGAATCAATATTTTTGAAATCCAATTGTTGAAAATGATTGCCATAAACTACACAAACAATTCAAGTAGAGTTACTAGGTCGAATTCAAAAAAAATAACTGGTCTTTGAGACTTTCAGGACATTTAACAAAATTGGAATTGAATATTTTTGAAATACAATTGATGAAAATATTTGTCCTAAACTACACAAACAATTTCAGTATGGTTGCTAGGTAGAATTCCAAAAAATAGTGGTCTTTGAGACTTTCGGGAATTTTACCAAAATTGGAATCAAATATTGTTGAAATCCAATTGATGAAAATGTTTGTCCTAAGCCACACAAACAATTTAAGTATGGTTGCTAGGTAGAATTCCCAAAAATAAGTGGTCTTTGAGACTTTCAGGAAATTTACCAAAACCGGAATCAAATATTTTTGAAATCCAATTGATGAAAATGATTGTCTTAAACTGCACAAACGTTTTAAGTACAGTTGCTAGGTAGAATCCAAAAAAAATAAGTGGTCTTTTAGACTTTAAGGAAATTTACCAAAATTGGAATCATATATTTTTGAAATCCAATTGATAAAAATATTTGTCATAAACTACACAAACAATTTAAGTATGGTTGCTAGGTAGAATTCCAAAAAATAAGTGGTCTTTGAGACTTTCAGGAAATTTACCAAAATTGTAATCAAATATTTTTGAAATCTTTTTGATGAAAATGTTTGTCCTAAATTTAATGAACAATTTAAGTATGGTTGCTAGGTAGCATTCCAAAATATAAGTGGTCTTTGAGGTTTCAGGAAATGTACCAAAATTGGAACCGCTTTTCAGAATCCAAAGTTTTCAGAAGTTTGTTTTTTACCCAACACTTTTCAGAATATAAAATAATACGCGCAAAATTTAAAAAAAATATGTGTCTTTGACATTTTCAGGAAATTTACCAAAGTTGGAACCGGAACCAAAATTCCAAAAGCTTATAGCAAATCAAAAGACTATATGCAACAATTCTGCATAAAGATTGAATCGATAAATCCCAAAATGTAGGAGGAAATTGCGTCACATGCCATATGTGTCAAAATCCACATCTTTTGGTCTTTGTTAAAATTTACATCATGGGGCCTCTTGTTTGCACCAAGACCAATATCAAAAATCCGAAAGCTTATTGCGCATCTGCAGACTCTAAGCAACAATTCTACAACAAAATTAAATCCCTAAATGTAGAAGGAGTTTGTGTCACATGCCACATGTTAAAAATTGACATCATGGGGCCTCTTGTTTGCACCAATCTACAGACTATATGCAACAACTCTACAGCAAAATTAAATCCCTAAATCCAAAAATGTAGGAGGAGCTTGAGTCATAAGAAAAGTGTGACGAACGGGCCGACGGACGGACAGATGGAGGGAATAACATTATCCCCGAGTTTTCTTCGAAAGTGCGGGGATAAAAATTGGGTTCTACATGCAGGGCTCTTATACAACAGGGCATTTCTCATCCAAACTTCTATGGTATATTATTTTCAAAGCGCATCAATTCAAAAATTGTCCTTCAAAACTTATTAATCCGTTGAACAAACTTATTCATAAAGGATATAAGTTTGGTAAATCTTTACTTCTGATTTTTGTTGGAAAAAATATTGACTAACTCCTAAATGGTTTATACCATAAGGAAATTAAAACAATTTTGCATATTGGCAGTATTTGGCATTGCACAATATCATGTTCTTCTTTCATAATTGATGATGTTGTTACACGAAAACTATTTAGAAGTATTTCAATTGAAGTTTTGTAGGTAAGATGGCTTGATATCATAGTCAACGGAAATTATGTCCTTAGCCAGTTGTCAGTAACTGCATTCAACACACATAGGGGAGGGTTTGGATCCAAGAAAACGAGTTTAACCCCACCGAAATTTTTGCGACTGTCCCAAGTCAGGAATATGTTGGTCATTTGCTTGTCCTTGTCTTCTTAAAATTTTAGTTTCTTGATATTGAGGTTATTGGATGTGGTTTGTTTCCATTGATTTGTTCACTTTTTTACCTTTTTTGGGGCCATTTAGGGCTTACTATATGGTGTGAGGTTCCTAACTGTGTTGAAGACCGTATGGTAACCCCTAGATGCTTTGTTTTGTTTCGTTTTAACCTGGAGATAGGATGTTGTCTCCTTGATATTTACTCCATTTCCTTTCTTTTTCATATTTGACAATCATATATTGTTGAAATAATAAAGTATCTTATTTCTATAAAGGCTAAGCTTTGATGTGATTAATTTCAAATGGTTCAGAATGTAACAGTTCACATTCGAATCACAAAGCTGTCATTTTTTTGCATCCGTCCAAATTTGTAAATCACTTTGTGTGGCGGTCATTCCGACATTATAGCTTTGTGCCGTATCAACTAAAGGGAAAAGCTCTCGACAGCTCTTTGTTCAGAGTCATAGAGCCCAACTTAAGTTATATATACCGCAGTTTCCGGGTATCCTCTAGTTAAATATAAAAATATGCCTTTAATTTGTATGAATAATCACTCTGGATCACTTCTGTATACATTTAGACTGTTCTGAAGGTTGGAAATCATATTTCATCGATACATGGTATTTTGACCTACCCCCCCCCNTTTTGGTATTAGATATAAAATGTGCCTTTATTTTGTATGAATTATCACTCTGGTACACTTCTGTATACATTTAGGCTGTTCTGCAGGTTGATAATCATATTCAGCATGCCATGGAAGTTTACCTACTCATCATGAGAAATTGACCTACCCCCACTCAGCTTCAGTTCTAGGTATAAAATATAAAAATATCCCTTTTTTGGTATGAATTTTATAATATTATTCCAACTACAAAATGCATTTTTTTCGTTTTTCATTCTAATACCTGAAATATCTACCTTGAAATCATTATTTTGAAAGAGCCAAAACATTATCTTTGTATGGTCCCGTTGCGATATATAATTTTACATAGTACCTGTATTTACTTATTAAGTCTCCAAAAATGACAAGCCAGTTTAAATTAATGATTTAAAAATTTCAGTAGCAACATTTTTAATGAAAATTAAAGATGTTGCGATATTTTTTTAACTTTATCTTTGGAAAATGACCAAGTCAATTCAGTTTTTTCTTAATTTTAGTTTATCGTATGCTTCGAAAGTAGCTTTATGTGTTATGATATAAAAAACAATGAATGAGATTTATCATAAATAAGGTTTGAAAATGGAGATTTTCAAACTGTGGGATAAATGTTACTTTAAAACGCCTAATATAATTCCATTTTTCAAATATTTGACTTCAACATTATCTTTCAATGGAGATTTATATGTAGGTAAATAAAAACTCATCATGCTTTAGCATAATTGGTTTGACAAATGAGATTTTTAGTCGCTTGCTTCGTTTTAAACTCAATCTTTAAAAATAACTATTTTTAACTTCAACATCTCGTTTCAAAGAAGTTTGATAATATTATTCCAACCACTTTTCTTCAAAACTGGCACAAATCCTACAATTTTAGCTTCCGTTATATAGATGGTATTTTGTCTCTAAACAACCCTCGCTTTGGTATTTTCTTCATCCGATCTATCCAAAAGAGCCCGAAATTAAGGATACTACAGACTCTTCCAACATCACCCTCATTCCTTGACGTTCATCTTGAAATTGACAATAGAGGTAGACTTCAAATGCGATGACTCTACTTTTCCAATAGTCAATTTCCCTTTTTAGCTCACCTGACCCGAAGGTTCATGTGAGCTATTGCCATCACTTGGCGTCCGTCGTCCGTCCGTCCGTCGTAAACTTTTTCAAAAATATTCTCCTCTGAAACCACTGAACGAATTTTAACCAAACTTTGCATGAATCTTTATCAGGGTATCCTGTTTCAAAATTGTGTCCGATGAGTCCGAGGACCAAACAACATGGCTGCCGTTACTAAAAATAACACATAGGGGTAAACTGCTGTTTTTGGCAAATAATAACAAGATTTCAAAAATCTGACATGGAGTAAAAGTGATCAGCATGGCAAGATCTACCTGCCCTGCAATTTTGAGGAAAATCTGATTACCAATTTTGGAGTTATAGCCCTTTTTTTCGAAAATTTTTCAAAATTTTAATATTTTTTTATTTTTTATCAAAGAAAGTATAGCAGATGGAGGTCAACTTCAAATTTCAAAATTTTTCAGCATATCAAGATCTACCCTGCCTGAAATTTTTGAGAAAGTCCAAAATCCCTTGTAGGAGTTATTGCCCTTTTCCACAGGATTTTCAAAATTTTTATATTTTTCGTCTTTTATTTCCAAAACTAAAGAAGATGAAGGTTAAGTTTAAACTGATAAAATGTTTGATTTGCTGTGGTGACTTCAAAAGTGGTGTTGAAAATTGTTTGTTGACCGCCATTTTCATAATGGCCGAAAAGAAAGGCGGGAAAATTCAACATTGTCTGATTTCAATGAAATTTGGTTTCCAAATAGGTATTGATGTTGCGAATTCAAAAACTGATGTTGAAAATTGATCATGTATGTATTATATTCAATAAAATAAGTTTAAACTAAAATTCAACATTGTCCAATTTCAATGACATTTGGTTTCAAAATAGATATTGATGTTACGACTTCAAAAGTGATGTTGAAAATTGTCATTGCCCGCCATTTACAAAATGATGTTTCGACTTCAAAACTGGTGTCGAAAGTGGTCCTTAGCTATAACGTTTTTGTCAAAAAAGCCAAACAAAGAAATATAGTAAAACATGACCAGACTTTAAATACAGTTCAAGATATTGGCGGTGTTCCAGCTACCAAAGTTTGAGAGACTGAAGTCCAAATGTATAACTTACAATGTAAGCTTGATTGTCGCAACTGAAAGCCAGTTGAGCAATACAGGCTCCCGGAAGCCTCTAGTCTTCACAATTTTAGAAATATGTATTAACTATATTATACGATGAACCCCTGCCATTTTTTTTCAAAGGGGATTTGAATTGCTTTGATTTAGGCAATACATATTGCTTTGATTATTAGGGGAACGCCTGCCAAAATGTTTTTTTGAATTGTGGTCTGAAATTGGTTGTAAAGGATAGTGGAGCTTTCAGTTGCCATGAAAACCAAATAAGAACACTGAATCTTTGAAAAAAAGTATTGTGCTTCATAGTTTTCTTCACAATATAAGAAATATGTTTAAACTAGATCATGAGGGGCAACCCCTGCCAATTTTTTTTTACGGAAAGGGGGACTTGGAATGTTTAATTTCAGCAATATGTATTATCTGAATTATAAGGGGAACCCCTGCCCAAATTTTTTTTGAATGATAGTCTGAAATGGGTTGTAATGGATAGTAGGGCTTTAAATTACCGTGGAAACTGCTTAATCTACTTGCCCAATTGGAACCATACTTGGTGACAACTGTCTATAGTCGGTACCTATCAAAGAATGTGTTTGGTAAGTCCGCATGTATTCCAAGATGGCCGCCAGCGGGGGACATAGTTTAACATTGGACCCTATGGTAAAAACATTCAAAGACATTCTTCTCTGAAACTACTTGGTCAGTTGAAATCAAATTTGGTCACAATAGGCCTTTAATAGTCTTGTCACAAAATTATGTCTGACAAGTCTGCACCTCATCCAAGATGGCCACCAGCGGAGACCGTTGTTTAACATTGGACCCTATGGGGGAAAACACATTCAATGATTTTCTCCTTTGAAACTGCTAGAAAATGAAACACTTAAACATTGGGTTCATTTGGGCTGCAGTCTATGTCAGTCATGGACCATATGAGCTATACAGGCTCTTGAAAGCCTCTAGTCTTTGTAGCAGCATCCCAACAGCGCCGGTATACGGAGTTAACATCTCCAAGCTCATTCGCAATTCAAAAGTCTTTGTTCGATACAATGACACCCTTAAAAGAGCCTGGTTGCTAAAAATACTTAACCAAGGTTATATTACCCCAACCTTGAAGTCATCCCTCCAGAAGTTTTAAGGTCGACATCATAATCTTTGACCGCTATGGGATATCTGTTTTCCAGATGACAACAGATCTTTCCTTTTAAAGCTTGATTGTTTCCTGCATAGAGTTCGTATGTGTCTTTCATGTGAGAGTTGTACCAATGTACATGCAGCAGGTTGTGTTTGACTACAGAGGAAGAGATCCAATTTTATGGCGTTTTAACAGATAAATTTCCACAAATGTGACAAAATTCGAAACCATACAAGTTCATTGCTTTTTTGCCATGAAATGAGTGTTCTGTTAAATTCAAGTTATTTTTAAAGCAGACGTATATTTCGGACCTTTCGAACAGGATTTTTTATTATCTTTAAAATTTTGAGTTTTCAGGACAATGCTTGAATGCTTGTCTTCTTTCAGACAGGCAAGATTATACAAGATTCCAAGAGTGTCAAAAATGTCCAAATAATGATATCCGGTATACATGTACCAGGTTTCCTCCTCTGACATTTTTATGCTTCATATCAGTAAAATTTTGTCATTTTTCACATATTTTTTTTTCGGAATTTTTTTTCCATAATTGCGATGTATAACTTTCCTGGTCTGTCTTTTTTTGTTATAAATTGTTCATTCATTCGATTTCCATACATTTTAAGGGATGTTGTAACACATCATTTACCCCATCATAATGACATCATGGCAAATCTGAACTCATAACGCTCCAAATTGAATTTATTCTTAAAACTATGTATATTGAAGGAATGGCTTATCTATAGATAATTCCAATTGCTGTTGCAACGTCCAATTTCATTGGTCAACGTCACGGACAATAAATAAGTTATTTTCTCGATAAACGCTTCTTGTCCATTTATACGTTCCGAGGAAAAATAGTGCAGTATATGCTGACGAGAAATTCAGCGAAAAGATTGTTTTAGGTTCAAAGGATTGTAATTATAAGAAATAAAAGTAATTTTGGGTGAGTTTATGGATGTGTAAACGCGGCCTTTCACTCCCAAATGCAAATGTGAGTGAGTCGGCCTCGTTTGCACATCGATAAACTCCTCCAAAATTACTTTTAGTCCTATATTAGGAAATTCGGATTTTCATTATCTATCCCAAAGCTGAAAAACACTTATTCAGGCTTATCATCATGCAAATTTCATGCATATAGCTTTCCGTGTGGTTTCTAATTGACACTTTAGAAGTTGGTAAGCTTTTCGTGGAGTGTATATATTTCACTTACATTTTAAGTATGTTGACTAGATTGTGATAAATGCTGGGCATTGTCGTCTCTAAAGTCGCCATTGACAGAATGCAAGATACATTTGTGTATCTTGTCATAGTCGTAATTAGTATGAAGCAAGATGAAGCAAGTATAATTATAAGAAGCAGGAGATGCTGACTCTACCGGTGCACCTGATCTCACTCATGGTATTATATTGGGTCCGTGTTGTTCATCTTTGTGTGTAAGTGTCTTCATTTTTCTTTTCTGTGCTGTACCCATGTTGTGTCTTTGTTTTTTTTCTCCCCCTTGTTTTTGTTTCTGGTGTTGCCATTGTCCTTGGATTGATCGCTTTTAGATTGACGGTTCGGTTCTCACTTACTTTAGTAGTATGTACTATGTAATTAATGTAGAGCAGATAACAAGTAACACTTACAATGGCCAAATATTACAATCACATTCCACAATCTACCAGGGAATTGCACAAGATTAACATTAAAAAAAAAAGAAAAACAATCGTAGACAACAATAGGAAATCGGAATATTGTTTCTCCCTGTACATATGGAATATTGAACATTTTGTTTTTGATAAGGACTTTATCTCGGCGTATAACAAGCTTACTTGATACCGGTCGTGATAAAGTCCTTATTATAAACATAATATTATTATAAACATTGGTGTTAAATCTTTACTTCTGGTTTTTGTTGGCAAAAATATTGATCAGCTCCTAAATGCTTTACACCATAACTAAATTTAAACAATTTTTCATATTTGCAGTATTTGGCATTGTACAATATCATCTTCTTCTTCCATAATTGATGTTGTTGTTCTACGAAATCTATTTAAAGTATTTCAATTGCAGTTTCATATCTAAGAGGGTTGGATATCATAGTGAACGGAAATTATGTCCTTAGCTAGCTCTCAGTAACTGCTAGATTTGTCCGGACAGTACCCGTGTGTTTTGTCTTCATGCTTTATGTACTTCAATATAAGGGTACTCGTCTTGATAAGTTAGACTTTTTTCTAGTTTGATTTTAACTGTGAAACTATTTGAGTATTTATTTTTTAGCCATCCACCACACATAAGGAGAGGGTTTGGATAAAAAACCGAGTTTAACCCCACCGCAATTTTTGCGCCTGTCCCAAGTCAGGAATATGCTGGTCATTGGCTTGTCCTTGTCTTCTTATGAAGTTTGAGTTTCGTGATATTCGGGTTATTGGATGTGGTTTGTTTCCATTGATTTGTTCACTTTTTTTACCTTTTTTGGTGCCATTTAGGGCTTGCTATATGGTGTGAGGTTCATCACTGTGTTGAAGACCGTACGGTGACCCCTAGATGCTTTGTTTTGGGTCGTTTTAACATGGATATGGGATGTTGTCTCCTTGACATTTACCCAATTTCCTTTCGTTTTCATATGTAATGTCCTATATTTCTTACTAAAATAAATTGTAATTTCTATTTATTCTTTTATTCTTAGATCGTTATAACAATAACGGGACAACTGTAAATTTGACAAAAATTGAGCTAGTACACACGACGCCAGGAACTATTGATAGTGAGTGTATTTTACATTTAATTTGACAAGCTTCTTTATCCTATGTATATAGATATAAATAGTAGGCATTAATGCATTTGTGAAATGCCATGCATTGTATTCCTTCCTTTAGAGAAACTAAATGCACTTGTAGATTAGATGACATCACCCATCCTGTTGCACCTATTAATAATTTTCTTTAAGGAAGGACATAGCTAGTGTTATACTATAGTACTTGTATTATTTGTGTTCAATAAAGTTTCCATGTTTTCGTTTGCCTCTTCTCTTCTTAATTGTTGTTATTATAGTAAATTTCGGATTTCTGGAAAGACCTCTGGCCTTATGCTACACGTTGTAGTGTAGATAGATGCGGTGAAGTGCCAATATGCCTGCTTCAAATTTGTCCGTTAGGACCTTACAAACATGTTTGTCTTATCTCTTAAGATTTCCGAGTTTATCCCATAACAATGTCGGACCAATGGCGAAAATACGTAAATACAAAAAGATTTTTGGCCGTTCCCTATTTCTGATCATCTCGACAAGGACTAGATTATTGTCCCAAAACATCAAAGGGATATGTCGAGGCAGTTTTTTCAATATGAGGCATAAAAGAAGAAATTTTATGTCAAATGCTGGAAGAACAATTAAAAGGTTTTCTCGGAAGTTGCGTCTTTATGTTTTCATTATTGATTCATCGCTGAAACCAACATTTTGAGTTTGATACATACACTTTTTTATTCTTAAGCATAAAAGATTTGATTTAATTTTGATGATGATATTGATCAATGACCTCGACCTCTTTTTGAAGGTCACGTGTCCCTGAACATTTTTATATGAATGTCTTATTGTATCATTAATGGTATTTGAGATATAAGCAAAAAATAAAAATCCATTATCAAAAATAGGTTTTTTGTCCAATTGCCCAAAATGGTTGGTCCAATCATTTTGGACCCAATTTAACAAACGTAGATCTCAACAAGACACAGATTTTCTCTATTACATTTTATCAGCTATCTGTAACGCTTACCGAGTTAATCCAATAACAAGGGTTTCAGGTCAAAGTTCAAAGGTACCAGTGACCTTTGACCTTGGTATTTTTAAATGTGACACATATCACCTAAGTTAAATGGAGTTGGTTTCAGATTCTATCTCTTACCGTTTTTGATATAAACGTACTTAACGATAAAAAATTTTAAGGGGCATAACATCTCATAAACGACCAAACGTTGAATTTCGGTCCAAATGTAACGAAGATCCGTTATAACCTAACGAACATTATTACTATCACACTTCTTTTGCTATCTCTTATGGTTTCTTCCTTTTTTCATAACACGGTTTTTCGGACTTTGGGCGAAAATTCGTGAACGAATAATACTTTGTACCGATGCCTATTTCGTATCAACTGGACATGGTCTAGACTATTATGTTGAAATATAAAAAGGATGTGCCCAGTCAAATTTCCTGGAATGAGGCAAGAAAGAAAAAGAATATAACTAGTATGTCAATTGATCGAAAACAATCGATAGATCTTTCCCGTCATTATGTTCTCATAATTGATTCATCGTTAATACCAAAATTGTGAGCTTGATACGTACATATAATGATTCTTAACCTTGATTAAAAGCTTTTTACGGGTCATCTTGAACATGACCTCATTTTGAAGGTCACGTATTTTTGAATATTTTTTGTATGAATATCTTTTTTTGTATCTTAAATGGTATTTGAGCTAAAGGCAAAGAACCCATTTCGGAGATCAAAACTCGTTTTTTGGACCATAGGCCAAAAACGTTTGATGGAATAATTTTGGACAAAATGTCACAAATGTACATTTGATCAGCTACCTGTTATCCTTTTTTCTGTTCATCTATTACAGTTTCTGGGTTAATCCAATGACAAGGTCTAAGGTCAAAGTTCAGATTGACCAATGACTATTTTTTTACATTGGCATTTTTAAATGTAGTGTAAATTACTGAAGCTGAATGTAAAGGGTTCTAAGTTTCTATCGCTTACCGTTTTCGAAAAAAAAAAAACAAATCAAACAAACTTTAAGATTGTGACCAAATTTTCTAGGGGCATAAATCGTAAACGGTTCAGCGTAGAGTTACGAGCCGAATGTAACGAATGTCCGGCATGAACTTATAAACATTTTATCATTACATTTAATGAACTTTCTCTAATGGTTTCTAAGCTTATCCCATCACAAGAGTTTGAGTCCAGGGGAGATAATTCCGTAATGGAAAAAGATTTTGGACCGATCCCTACTTCTTATCTATTTGGGCTGATATACATCATTTTTCCAAAGTATTAAAAGGATACGTCCTGCCATTTTCCGAGAATTGGGGAGAAAAAAGAATAATAATAGGAAGAAATAAAGAAAGGTCTTTCCCTTGGAAGGGGATAGACCTTAATTAAAAAGCCAATTCTTTCTTTATGATTACACGTTTCAGTCTGATTTTATTGACTATTCTGATAAACTAGAGGCTCAGAGACTGAGCCTGTATCGCTCACCTGACAAAATACTTCTATGCCATGCATGACCAAAAATGATGTTTTTTACCAATGGGATTTAATGTTTAGCTATGTTCTCCATTAGCACCTGTTTTTTTTTTGTCTAATTCTGTTGAAATGAATATTTTTTTGCAAAGGACCTTCTAAACATTTAGTTAAATTTGCTTGAATAGTTTCAGGGAAGATGATGAAAACTGGGCTCTGCACTGGAGGCCATGTTTTTTGTTTGATCAATATGAAATGAACAATTTTTGTGAAGTATCTTCCGTACATCATTCCTCTTAAGTTTCGTTGAATTTGCTTCAGTGGTTTCAGATGAGAAGATGAAAATGCGATTTTCCCATAGGGTCCAATGTTAAACCTAAGTTCCGTGCTGGTAGCCATGTTTTCTTTCTTTTCCATGTTTAAATACCAAATCATGATGTAATATATGCAACATTGTTATATACAACACACATTTTGCGTAATCTAGTTATTTCTATGCAAACATATACAAAAATGAACAATTTTACTGAATATTTGTTTGGGGTAGAGATAAGATTTTCGGTATTTAGAGGCACATTTAACACTCCGTGTTTTCTAAACAATGTTTCAAGACAACTTATATATCTCTTCGAACGATTAATTGACGTATCTGCAGATATATCCGCCAGATTTGACATATATTACGATTAAACAGTGAACTTTGGACAAATCTGAAATGTCGAAAATTGCCATTTTTCAATAATTTTGGGCAAACTATTGAGTTTAAGTCGACAAATGGATGTTAAAATATTAAATCATGATGTAATTCATGCAACATAATGATATACTACACACATTTTGCATATTCTGGTCATTTTTATGCGAAAATAGACTAAAACTTGACAATTTTAGTAAAAATTTGTTGGAGAAGGGGTTAGATTTTCGGTATTCAGAGTCACATTAAACACTCCTTGTTTTTCTAATCAATGTTTTATGACAACTAATGTATCATTTAGAGTGATTAATTGGCATATCTGCAGATATATCTTCCAGATTTGGCATATATAACGATTTAAAAGTGAACAAATCTGAAATGTTGAAAACTCCTATTTTTCATCAATGTCGGGCAAAATATTGAGTTTAAGTCAACAGATGGCAGTTAAAACTCGAAATCACAGTATAATTATTACAAAACGGTCATAAGCAACACACTTTTTGCGTGTTTTTGGTTATTTTTATGCGAACTTAGACAAAAAATAGACAATTTTAGAGCACATTTGTTGTGGTAGGTGTAAGTTTTATAGATGTAGGGCATTTATATTACTTCAAAATTGTTATAATGTGTACTAGTTGTAAAGACAATATTATATACTTTCATTTTATACCTCATGAATTTGAACTACTAATAGATAAGATGAGGCAAAAACGGGACAAAAATTTGTCGAAAACGCAAATATTCAAAGATCTGTTTTATTTGTCTATTTGAAAGTAATAGTTTTGTCATTCAAAACATATTAACATTATGTTAACATGTTTAATTTTTAAGAAAAGACTTTAAAAGACTAAAAAACCATTGCAAGAATTATGAAACGATGCCGATACCATTTGCCCATGTGCGAAGTTTATGGTTATCGAGTATTATACTGGTTGACGATTAACTAGGGCAATGTTAGAATTTATACTAACTTCAGTATTTTGTAATTAGTTAGCACTTGGTCGATGCCTCTGCTTGTGCCTCACGGGTATTAACCAACCCGATACTCAGTACTTCACTACTCAGCACTGAGTAAACATAAGTTGTCGAAATGGCTAAACACAAGAACTACTAAATGTACAGTAATTTTGGTATTTGGTATATGTAGCTTTCTAGCATTTGATCCTGGTCTCTTGGCTTTGCTTTTTAAAGCATATTTTATAAATAAGAATAGTTTTAGCTGTTTTGAATGAATTTACATTGAAAATCTATAGTCTTTAGTTTTTTTCAATGTTAACAACTGTATTTTCCATTTTTCTAGGAAATTTTACAAGAGATATCATAATATATTTACTAGCTTCGACAAGTGGTATCGCTCTTGCATTCGTCATTTGTTACAAATACTCCCAAAGATTAAATAAAGGAAATGGAGGTGTACGAAGAATGACTATACAAGACGACCCAGTGGTATACGACAGTATAGATGAAAATGAATTTGTTAATGATATAGATGCGATTCACCGTATTACCCCGGAACTTATGAATAGAAGAGAAACAGATATTGCATCTGGAAATGACAGACTGGATATCCATCTTCAAGATAGTTCGGTTTACCTGAACCCTTACCAGCCAATGTTAGAACCAGACAGCCAGTATAGGGAATATAATGTCCTAACAAAAGATGATTGTAAAAAGAATTCAAGCAGCAGTTCTTCTGCATCAGATACAGACAGTTATCTTAATCCGTATCAAATGATACGGAAATCTAAGGAACACTTCAAGCGAACCTGTAATTTTTCTTATATGACTGCCTACAGAGATGAAGATGTAACTGCTTCAAACAACAATGAATGTCATTCAAGTAGCAGTTCCGATGGATCGTATCAAATATACTTTTTAAAGCATTAAAAACTGATCTATCAAGTAAATACCACATTTGCGCATGCGGGCAAGTAGGATATTCCCGGGGTCTCAACTCCTTTTGTGGTGTAGAGGTTAGGCAAAAATTTAAAAAATAACGAAAATAGCCTAAAACTACATTTTTGTCTTATCCCATTAACACCCATTTTATTTGAAAGCATATACTAGTATATTTGTTGATATATATATTTAATAGTTGTTGAAACCACATACTTCCTTACCCTTACTTTTTTTCGTTTCATTTCCATTTCCATTTTTAGTGTAAAAGATAGAAGCCAAATTGCTGTCTAGAGACAAAGCGAAATCTTGAATTATCTTACTTTTCGTTTCAGAAAGCAACTAAACTATAAATCTTTGAATAAGAATCATCCCAACAAGTATGAAGGGGCAAGATACAAATTAATTATTTTCAAGTTTCATACTAAATACAATACGTTAGCCAAGAATGCTAACAGCTGATGATAGCAGATGACAGCAATTGTAAGAACACTTTGCCAGTTTATTTTATATTTGTTGACAATCCTGCATAAATGGATAATGTAGCATAGATGTATCGTTGCTCAATAATTAACAATGAAATCCGTCAAAACCGGTGCCAGGGGCCGTCTTGAATTTACTATGAGGTATGAGTAAAGCTCATTGTTGAAGGCCTAAAGGTGACTTCAAGATGAAGAACAACAATAAAAGAATTATCACATTGCTTAGTTTTACTATGTATTTGTAGAGACTTTGTCTCATTTGCATTTAATCCATATCCCTTCATTGTTATTAATTTTATTGGTTTTGCATTTGCGAAAAATAACAGTCCATCATTTTTAAGACAGAGTTTTTGTTATTTCAACCGCTTATAAAATTATTCATTTTTCTTACCTATTTAATGCCAAATTTTATGATTTAATTTCGAAACATATCAAACTCCTTTGAAAGGATATCATGAAGTATTTTTTAAAGAATGGGTGATTTTTTTAAGGATAAGCTTAAACCACAGACTGAAAGTCTTACTTTTAATGCTTTATTATTGAAAAAGTCATCAAATTTATAGAGCACAATATATAAACTCCTTCGAAAGGATATAACATTTTTATAAAAATGATGATTTGCTTTTAAATTGGTCCATTTTTGAAAAGTGAGTTAACTTCATGCCTTCCTTATTGTGAGGTATATTTCCGATTTTAGGTATATTTTAGACTTTTAAACATAGTACACGTCAAATTATATGAAATTCAGAGATTTGCGAAATTTAATGTTTTTTAAACTAAGTCTAAAACGACGATATTCACAACTTTTAACTGGTTAAGGTGACTATAGCCAGTCGAGATTGAATCATCCCATAACCTGCGAATCTGATATCAATTGGCATCCCAAAAGTGTCACAGGTACAACTCTATTTGATTATTAACGTATAATATAAAATTATAAATAATAAATAAAAAATTACGAAAGTTGAATAAAAAAAGTGAGAATTATTAGCAATAAACAGAATAAACGATTTTAATTGTTTTAAATAAACTCTGAATACCGGATTTCCGTTTCTCGTTTTTCATTGGCGAAAACTATGAAAGGCGTTTTCCGTTTCAACTCGAATTTCCGAAATCCATCGGAAAGTAGGAATTTTCGTGCGAAAACCCTAGTTTCTGTTCAATTTCGATCGGAAAATAGGGTTTTCGGCGAAATACTATGTATACCGATCGGAAACAGCTAGTTTACGTGCGGGTGTCTGGTGTTTCGCACAAAACCTAGAGTATTCGTTCGAAATACTTTTTCCGCTTTTTTGTGACTATCGCGTGCCATAGTCGAGAAATAATATATTGCTTCTCGAGACTGGTATTTATTGAAAATTCTCCCATCAAACATTGTATTAACAATGAAGGGATATGGAGTAAATGCAAATGAGACAAAATCTCTTCAAATACATGGTAAAATCAAGCAATGGAACAACGCTTTTATTGTTGTTCTTCATCTTGAAGTCACCATAAGGCCTCCAACAATGAGCATTTCTCATACCTCATAGCAATTTCAAGACGGCCCCTAGCACCGGTTTGAGCGGAATTTATTGCTAATTGCTAAATCTTTTTAATCGTACCGAATGACTTAAAGGTGACCTCGTATTTTAAATTTCTTACAAGCGTCTCAGTTAAGTGTAGAAAATGGCAATTACCCGGTAGAATGTAAAAAGTGACAAATGTTTAATGCAAATACAAGCTGCCTCAAGACGTGTATGAAATGCTATGGATTTATAAAAATACATTGGTAGTCGATCAGTCAAACTGAAGCATTCTATCACAAGGTATAATTACGTAAAAATGCAAAGAAAAAAGGAAACTGTGCAATGGTAAAAACGCAATATTTTGTTATTCTCACGGGTATTGTTACAATATTTTGCATGGTCATACTTAGCCACATGCAGAGCAATGTTGATTTTGGTTCCAAATTTTAATTTAGTTATTTGCGCGCTTGCAAAATCTCCTTTTTTTGCATTTTTTGTCTCTGGGGTCAAGGTCAATTACGATGTTTTGTTTCAGTGTAATCGGATTAGTTTTACTTTTAGCATGTCGAAAAAACTTCAGCCATAAAACATCTTGTTTAACAAATCAAATTTGATTACAAGGAGGGTCGAAAAAAGGTCGCAATTGACGTATTTCTGGTTCACAAAGATGAAATAATGACGTTATCACAAAGTTGTGGTTTAATGAAAACTAAGATACGCATTCAACAATTTTATCATTTCTTGAAGCATTAACAATCGGATTAAGTGAACACTCCAATAGTCGACTCCCTGACAATTAAAGCCTTGTTCCTTTGTTTATGCTACCATGTATTTGTTGAGACTTTGTCTCATGTGGATTTGCTCCATATCCTTTCCTTCATTATGCGCAGTAGGTCTCAAGTATTCAGAATTGATTCCAGAATGTTGGCCGGTGTTAAACTCAGCAACTTTAATTGTTTTCAAACCCGAATCCAAAGCAAGGAATCAACAAAAATTAAACCAGTATCTGTCTTGACCTTACAAGGCAATTAGGGGTTAACACAAATTTCACGCACTTTCTCAACAACTTCAACAACCAAATTGCAAATGTGTCGAATTTTGGTTTCAAATTTTCACCAATTGCAGATTTATGGGACTAAACAGGCGGAATTTAGGATAGTCTGAATCTGTCTGTTATCTGACAGTAGGTTTGTTTACAGCTTCTTGCAAACTTTGACAGGACACCTCATATGTCTTCCTGAATATTGACTTCTTCAATTGGTCGATGATTTGCCAAACACATACTAGATAAAACTGGTAATCAAACTAGCTACGAATTTTATTAATTCATTTCTTGCCAATACGTGTTGTGATTGGTCTATTTCATCGTCATTTTCGCAGCAAGGGACATGCATTGTAAATGAGATTCCTTCAAGTTTGTATATGGAAGTTTGTTGTTTGATATAATTTTTTGGTCATTTGCTAAATAAAGATTCCGTAGATCCAGTATTACCGGACTGACAAACACCGACTGTGTCAAAACCGGACATTTCATTGGCAGTGTGACGGTCGGAACGCGTGCAACAGATCATGCTTACCCTTCCGAAACACCTGATGATACCTCAGTTTTTTTATGGTGGCCCGATGCGACCATTTCGCGTTTTCGCGTTTTCTACTTTCACTTTCCACAGAGCGAAAACGCGAAAACGCGAAATCGAGAAGGCGAAAACGCAAAATCAAGAAGGCAAAAACGCGAAAGCGAAATCACGAAAACGCGAAATGAATTTCACTTCATGTTTTCGCGTTTTCGCCTTTGCGATTTCGCGTTTTCGCTTTCGCGTTTTCGCATTTTCGCGATTTCGCGTTTCAGGGTTTTCGCGATTTCGCGAATACTTGTATATTGATATGTTATTGTTTTCTTTATATTTGCTGATATCTATATGTATATATATAAAACAAGGCAGTAGACAAATAAAAATTAAAATTACAAAATGGGTAGGGGCGGGAAATTTAGGCTTTGGTTCTCTAAGCTTTTATGTTCATGTTAGATTTAAGTTTTTGCATCCAAAATCGTTCTTTTTTGCTAGCATGAAAATAAAAGCTTAGAGAACCAAAGCCTAAATTTCCCGCCCCTACCCATTTTGTAATTTTGATTTTAATTTTTTTTTTCTTTTTTTTTTTATCATATTTTGCTCTATAGCCGTTAGAGTAATAAGAATTTAGTAAGATTCAATGTACAGACACTGACAAAATTATTTTTTCCCTTCTCATGTTACATTTGTAGTTAACAGCGTCCATGATGTAGCTGTCGATACTTTGTTTATTTTTTTTGTAGTATAGTCTTTGTAAATAGGTATTATTTCACTGTATTTTTACTTTTTTATTGTGTTTTGATAAAGAGCCGGATAGGTCTCGAAATATCAACTTTTAAATGTGTGTACTGTTCACTTCAGTCTACTGCCTTGTTTTATTATTCTCACGAAGTGTGTATCTCTTAAGATCCAGTACAACGGGAATGTTGATATGTTGATGTTGTTGCTTTGTTTTG
>MJUU01041161.1:84966-147441 GCA_002080025.1 Modiolus philippinarum
TATATATATATATATATATTTCTGTTTGTTATAAAGAGAGTCTTATTGAAAATTGGTTTAATCCAAATAAGTTACTCTGTATAAATAAAGATATTTATTTATTTATTTATTTGATATAATTACTACTCAGACAAACTTTTGTATTTTGTATACGTTTCAAGACTTTCAATAGATTCTCTCCATACCGTATGTGTAATATAATTAGAAGTTAAAATGATATTTTATAGTAAGAATAAGTTTAAATTGGTGTGCATTCCTTAATTCGCGTCTTTTAAATATAATATAAGGTCAACTGTGTTTGTGTGTGAACAAGATCATGTCACAATGGACAATTTCATTATGATCGTAATTGTAGGGGATTTTTTCACTGACAGATTAATCTGACCCTACTCCTTTTAAGGCATTTCCCCGTAAATTAATTCCTACATTTACACCCCCGGTGAAACTGTTCACCGTGCAATCAGGGTAGCAACTAACTGTACTGCATAAGACTTTTCCGAATGCAAAAACTGTTTTAACACGACGTCATCTCTTATATACAGTATCATGGCAAATTCATTGACAAAGCATTTTAGATAAAAGACGCATCCACTGAACGTTCTACTTGAATTCAATTTGTACAAATTTTGACGGTTCTTGTAGGGTTTCGTTAAAATTCGTTAAATAGCACCTCAAGACCAAAACTAAAGTGACCGACATTTGGAAGGGTAATAAAATAAAAAGATTCGCGGAGTAGTACCATGTTCTGAAACACTGTAGAAAGACGTATATGGACACGAAGACTTTTACAGCTATGTTCGACTGCCAATATGTCAAAACGTATAGCCCTATTCAAAAGAGTTGTTATCTTTTCCTCTATTTGAACTCTCCCATTAAATAGGGGTACAAACATTCTTCGCTTCCGGTTATCACTCGTACGGTTGGCTAACAATACACAATTCAAACTCTTAATACATTTTAATAATAACAGAATTAGTGCAGTGTCACAGTAAACCACAGTAAACAAGTACATATAAATCCAAAAATGAACGTTTTATTAATTGTGTTCAGGATGAACAACACTTGCCATTTTTGGTTGATAACCGGAACTGTTTATTTGTATTTAAATGCCGAAACCGAAGGGCGGACCAAATGGTTTTTTGAAAATGCATATACAAGCGTTGCATATGTATAGATTGTTACATGTCTATTCCGATATCTGTCCTGACATCAGTCTGTGACCTGATATCTAATATCTGTCCGACGCAAATAATCTGTTTATCACATATTTGACAGAGGAATGTTGCCAGCAAAAAGAAAACAATAATGTTTTTTTTTTTTTAATTCGGACAGAATTTATATATAATTGGGCAAAAATAGAAAAAAAACGACTGGAGTTCTGGTCGAAATCGGTATGTGCAAGTTCATCATCACTCGACGGCTTTGTATCATCGAAGTTAGTTCTCGGTTAGAGGTGTTTCTGAAAATGAAATGCACAGGTAAATTTCAATATTGTTGCAATATTTTTGACACGTCGCTCTAAGTGCGTGCATTTGTTGAGAGATGCTTTACAAGTTTCAACATCATGATTTGGTTTTCCCTTTGGAGTTTCCTTTTTTCATGGTATCTACAAACGCCGACGTTACACTTTCAGAAACACTCCTAAACCAAGAACAAGCTTCGTCTTCAGCCATATTTTGTTTGACGTCACCAATACGGGGCAGATATCAGTTACTGTGGAAGTACTTTTATTCGTGGACACCAATTTTCGCGGTTTTCATGAAAAGTACTATTTCGGGGGTACTTGAATTCGTGGTTTCGAGTTCATTACAACTCTAGGGAAAAAAATGCATTCGTTGGGAACTTAATTTCGTGGTTTAAGCGAACCACGAAATCCACGAAAATTGGAACCCAACGAACAATTAGACTTTCACAGTATCTGCCCCGGACACGAATATCGATCAGATACTCATCCGGTTATTACATATGCAGAATGATACGATAAACATATAAACATATGATAAATTAATTTATTAACTGGGAAATATACGTATCTCAGATTACCCTACACGATTTTTGACAAGATTTAATCATATCTTAAATATAGTCCATCATATAAACAAAACGGCCAAACTTATTTATTTCCATTACCATGTTAATTATAAGCGTAATAATAATCAAACTTTATGCATTTTATTTAAATCCGGCTAAAAGCTTTACAAAAATCAAATACGACCCCTAAAAACATTAGTTGGTGGTAAAAATTGTAAGGCAGTTGTGCCTTTTGGACTTGTAAAATATCAGAAACGACGGCAGTAGAATACCGAAGGAACAAGGGATGTGATGGTTACAAAAATTTAAGTTCATAGACATGGCAAGAGCGGGAACATAGAAGATCAGAGACAAAACAAGGACGCGATACAGCGCACGGAAATAAAAAAGATTACATAATTCCCACGAGAACTAGGAGGGACATCAGGTACTCCGAAAGGGTAAGCATGTCCTGCTCCGCTATCAGCACCTGTCACACTATCAAGGAGTCAATTCAGGGTAGAATCAAAACAGGTTATGTCAAATCAATGAAGACATGAAATCTAGCTGAATGTCCGTCTTTATATCTTTCATTGGTGACGGCCATAGAATTTCCGGATGGATATAGTAACTAGGACTGAACAAATCCCTGACTGAACAATTTTTGGGACATTAAAAAATTACTGTATAATCACTACATGCGCAACAGTAATGAATCAACTGTGAAATATATACAAATGTACTTCATAAGCCGGAAAGATAAGTATATTGCTGCTCAGAAAGGGAAAGTTCAGAAGTTCCAATCATCCCGTTTGTCATATATCTTCGATTTCAAATGTCCATCTTCGCTAGAGTATATCGAAGAACTAGAAGTACGAAGCTGAAAGGTGTATCAGTAATCTCGTTAATTTCAAGCTCACTGGGATAGATCGGGTGTAAATTTTCCTTGAATTTAGGATTATTTAGAGGAGGTACATCGTCTTTGTAGCGGAAGCTCACATAAAATGATTGGGCTAAATGTTTTTGCTTTTTTCTTTTTTACCCCCTGTAAAATAAGTGAGGACCGAACCGTCAATCAAAAGAACGAACAATCCAAGGACAATGGCAAAATCAGACACACTAAGAAACAAGGACACCATTTGAGTATGGGACAAAAAAAAGAAAAATGAAGACACACATACAGATGAACAACACGGACCCAATAAAAAACCATGGGTGCGATCAGGTGTACCGGTAGAGTAAGCATCTCCTGCGTCTTATAAGACACCCGCCGTGTTGAACATGTCAACTCCGGTAGTAAAGTCGAATCCGATAGAGGAAAAACAAACTTTAGTTGTCAAGGGAAAGATCTGTTGTCATCTGGTAAACAGATATCCCATAGCGATCCACAAGATCGTGATGTCGATCGTAAAATTACTGTAGTGATGACTTTAAGTTTTTTGTGACGTACCCTTGCTTAAGTAGTCTATTTGTAAGCAACTGAGCTCTATCAAGGAAGTCACTGTAACTACCACAAGCCCTTGAGTAGCGAATGAGTTGTGAGATGTAAACTCCATATGCTGGTGCTTTTGGAATGTTGCTACAAAGAAAAGGGAAGTTGACTATTGGAAAAGTAAAAACTTGGCCTCATACGAAAAAAGAAAGAGATCAGCTAAAATTCGCGCAGTTAGTTCTCATAAGAAACCCGTCTGTTGAAAAACGCGGCCTCCACATTGAACAAAAAAAAAACCTATTAAAAAAACGAAATTTTGATAACGTCACTCTCATTGTAATTCTTATTTGACTCAGTTTGGTTTTTTTACAAAACATGTTGGTCGTCTCTACATCTGAATAAGTGTATCTGTGTTCTACATTTTGAGTGCAGTAACATTGATGTATCAAATCAGAAATAAAATGATTCAAGTGCTTAATACGAAAGGAACTTAACGATTTTGAATTTCAAAATTATTCAATATAAACGGCAGGATGTCTATACTAATTAGGTAAGGAGCTCCATTATTTGCGCCATTATAACATAGCACCAACAAATAAATGATTGAAACTTAATATTGAAAATGTTATGCAATATGGAAAGCCATAATCCAGGAGTAGTCCAAAAAGAGGTACTCATTACCAAAAATATCGGAATAGGAGGCCAAATTAAGTACCAAAGACATCTTAAGATCATCTTAGCTTAAGACACTAGTGCTTTTGTCGGGCAAAGGATGACAGTGATTGTAAGAGCACTTTGCCGGTTTAATTGGTGTTTGTTGACAATCCCGCACCCATGACCAAGAAAGACATGGGTGTAGCGTTGCTCGACAATTAGCAAAGAATTCCGCTTAAACCGGTGCTAGGTGCCGTCTTGAACTTACTATGAGGTATGAGCAAAGCTCATTGTTGAAGGCCTCATGGTGACTTCAAGATGAAGAACAACAATAAAAGCGTTGTTCCTTTGCTTGTTTTTTACCATGTATTTGTAGAGACTTTGTCTTATCTGCATTTACTCCATATCCTTTTATTCACCATCTACCGAGTGCAATACACGGAATGAAACCTCAGTATTTTTAACGGGTTTTTCGTGTCGGACAGGTCTGACTATTAGGTTGGTAAATACCTCGGGGACATCTGGAATCTGCCCAATGGTTTCAAAATACAATAAATACCCAAGCTTGTGATTTTTCAAAGGGCTCACCGCCAATCTACAAGTCCCATTCTAACTGGAAAATGCTTTCATCTCGAAACTTATGGAACAAAGCCCCTTCCTGCTTAACTTTGGCTAACTTTCTATTGTGGAGTTTTTAAGCCTTGGAAATTCCTTAAAAAGTAAAATTGAAAAATTTGATATTCTTTTTATTTGTGAAACTACCCCTTAATAATGTATCTTTTTTATTTAAATCAGATAAATTAATTGCTACATATCAGAAGAACACTGGGATAGTGCCCTGTCTCTAACATTTATCAAAGTTTGTGATTTTATTTTCGTTGTCGTATGAGATTTTAAAGTCTATGAAAACTGCAAGTTCCGGTTCTGGCTTTTGCCTTGTTTACTTCCGGCGTGAGAATTGCAAGTTCCGGGATTGCGAAATGTGCGGGAAACCTCTGTTTATTCAAACTGCGATGTAACATGTCACATTATTTTGCGAAACATTACATTTTCTTAATCACAAGAAGCACTGGGCGTCTTAATTTTCTTTCAGATTAAATTATGTATGTAAGTGATTGTACTCTAGCGAAACCGTTGAAAGTACATTACGGTTGTCAGTCGTGATTTCAGCATTTCATCATGAAAATAAAAAATGCCTTAATTTCATTTTATTAGGCTTATAGAACTTTTGTATTTCTAAAGATACTTTATCAGTCTGCTTGACACACCCTTCAAGAGTCTTTTGATTCATTTTGGGACCAGCTTATATTTGTCCAAGATTCAGTGGAGAGACAAATAAAAAAAAGAGAAAATGTTTGAATCGCATATAGAAATATATTCAAAGTTCCCTCCGATTCAAGGGCTTGATGACCGTTTAATCACCTAAAAACAGGCAGAAAAATAATGGCCAAAAAATTTGCATATTATAACTAGCAGATCATTTCTGTTGGAAATATGTCAAATATGGCTCAAACCTCTTTGCTGTGATAAAAGTCGCAATGAAAATAATGACCCTCAATCGTTAAATGGGTTGATGCATTATAAATCTATGGTTTAGTTAAGGCTTGCACATTTCATAGCTATGGTAAAATTTGATGAATAATGCTGACCATATGTTTTTATTTGTTAGTTGGTTGGGTCATAAAATATCATTCTGACCTTTCATGGCTGTGGAAATAGCTGCGATTAATAATTGTGATCATTTATTGCTATCTGTGGTTAGGTAGTGTCATAAAATGTCATTCTGACCTTATGTTTGCAGATTTCATGGTTGTTGAAATAGTTGCGAGTAATAATATATGACCATTTATGAATATCTGTGGTCAGGTTGGGTCATAAAATGTCATTCTGACCTTATGCTTTCAGATTTCATAGCTGTGGAAATAGTTGCGATCAATAATTATGCCGCTGTCAGTCTGTTGACTGACGGTTCGGTTCTCACTTAGTAATACTTTACCTTATGGCCGTTCGCCTGCAATGAAAAAGGGGGAACAGAAATACATACGATGGCTGAAAATTACAATAAAGTGCTACAATCTGCCAGGGAAAAATACACGAAAAACACAAATTAGACATGTGCATTTTCTCGACATCATTTCATTGTTAATAAGTAACGTAAGGCTACCGTATTGAAAAAACTGACTAGAACAAATAGAAACATCTTGCAAGGACATTAAATGAAACATCCTTGAACAGTTTTAGACTATTTAAATATTTGACTCAAAGTTAAATGTCTAGACCAAAGTTAGCGATATAGGCTGTTGAGAGCTTCTTTTTGCTAGATTCGCCTAATATTTCCTTGTGTACCAATAAACTCATCAACCCATCACTGTGAAAGTACTTTTATTCATGGATTCCAATTTTCATGGATTGCAGAAACGTCATTAGTTCATGGATTCATGAAAAACACAAATAAGACAAACGACTAACGTAAACAGGTAGGAACTCGGGACAGCCGGACTTGGTACCGGTGTTATATAGGCATTTTCCCCCGTGCCAGTTTTTCGCCGGAAAAAAAAAAACTGGATCGATCATATTTTTCCCCCTAGGAAATTCTGGATCAGAGCCATTTTTCCCCCGAAAATTGCAATACTTGTCCATATTGCAGATTTTCCCCCATGCTAAAACCTCCCATTTAATTTGGATATGAATGTTATTGGTAAATCCTATTCGTTTGCATTTTTATTTCGAATATCATCTGCATTTAACAAATGACACAGACTTATAAATTTTGTATTCAACAAAAAGGAGGTTTGATATTTATGGTTTCCGTCTGTGCATGTGATTGAAATTGGACTTGGCCTTTGTATATATTGATAAACTTTAATTTTGAATATTTCCCCTGTAAGGTCAAAGCAAGGACTATGACATAGAAGACGTTGCTCATTGAAGGGGGACAATTTAGGGTATTTTTTTTATATGTTTAGGGTCACCAAGACAAACGTGATGGCATATAATCTTAAAGTTTTTTTCAAGTAGAGCACAAATACCGAATTAACAGTTAAAGGAAATGGGTAAATGCACATGAGAGAAATTATCCAGAAATACCTTGTAGAAATTAAAAAAAGTTGCATAATTAACAGTAAATTTTATGTTTCAAGGAGTAACCCCTGATCGGCAACATTAGAATCAAATAATATGGAAAGCCATAATCCAAAATTATTTACAAAAAGTACTCATCACCAAAAAAAAAGGGAGACCAAAGTCTGTACCAAGGATATACACCAAGTACATCAGTAATTTATGGGGTTAGAATTTTGATAAAGAAAGTAATTTTCAAAGCAACATTAACGCTTGTATTGTTGTTCTTCATCTTGAAGTCACCATGGTACCTTCAACAAAGAGAATTGCTCATACAATGGACCACATAGTAAGTTCAAAACGGCCCCTAGCATCGGTTTGAGCGGATTTGTTGCAAAATGTAGATCAACAGTACATCTATGTCTGGTCGTGGATGCTTGATTGTCAACAAACAAATTTAAGTGGCAAACAGCGCTACCAATCACGAAAACTTTCTTTTCATAACGATTGGTACCTTAGCATATCCAACATAGCATCGGAACAGAAGAACGAAACATGTGATGATGAAAACGTAGCAAAACTATCGATGACGTCTTGGGGAAAAACTGGATTATATGATCAATGAGGGGGAAATCTGGACNGGGGGGGGGGGGGGGGGGGGGGGAGGAAAGTGCCTAGTTTTCCGGGAGTAAATTAGGATCCATCTAGAATTCCCCAGAAGAATTAGCATGGGGAAAAATGTCTATATGACACCGGAACTAGCAAGAGTCAGCGGTAGGGTTAAACAGGTTTATGGGTACCCAAATCTACCCTTTATCTGTCCCGTCTTCCTATAGTATAATAAACAAAAGAATAAATATTACTAACTCCAAGTCCCATTCCAACTGGAAAATGCTTTTATCTTGATTAGTAAATCCAAGAAAACAATTTTTGAAACCTTATTATAGGCATCATGTCAATATATTGAAATTTGGTAAATTATTTCAAACTAAAAATATAAATGTGCTAAAAAATCTATGTAAACTAATAAAAAAAAGATTAATTTTGAAGTCGGTTCTCCTGGTTAATCAACTGTCTGTATATTATATATATTATTGTCTTATTATAAATTATCTTGTCATGTGCATTTATTGTATTCTATGTATAATATGTGAAATCTTTCTTTATGTCATGTAACTTGGTGTTTAAAGAAATAAAGAATCTTGAAATCTTGAAACTTAGGGAACATCGTTCACTTCCCTTCCTGGTAAACTTTGAATAATTTTCCGTTCCGGAGTTAAATTGTTAGATTTTGAAATTCCTTAAAATAAGTAAAATCATAAACTTTGATATTTTTTTGATTTGTGAAAGTATCACTTAATCATACTTCTCTTTTTTTTTTATCTTAATCAGATGCTACATGTACATATCAGAAGACCCTGGGATAGTGCTCTATCCCTAATATATTTATCTTGACGAAAGGAATTGATTAATGCAAATCAGAAGTCCTCTCAAGTGGTTCCCAGCCTAACCACTATAACAATAAAAAATCAAATGGTCGTTCCCTTACAATTGAAGGATCAAATTCTATGTAATAAAATTCAAACTTTAAGAATTTCTTATTTTTGTAAATATTTCAGGTCTTTATTTTTAAGAGAAAGATAAAATATGTTTTATTTACTGAAATTGCAAATTAAAATTTAGGATAATCTGTATATATATATAATATTGATAGGATGTTATATCGACCTCTTACACAGATTTACATTACATCATTTTCTACGCTTGCTTAATCTTTTAAACTTGTTAAATCACAGAATTTTATGTGAAGGAGAAAAGACAATAACTGACAATTATGTGAGAGAAAGAACTGATCGAGGCTTGCAGGGCCGACATCAGTTCTTTTTCTCACATAATGGACAGTTTGAGGCTTTTCTTTTACTTAAAACTGGATTTTCTTTGTTCAAATAACGGACAGACCAGTGTAAGCCAACTTGATCAAGCAAATGATGTGTATAGAAGTGTAGATTAACACGCAAACCAGTTTTATTGATTCAAACTTGCAAAACAAATTGTAATGTTTTAATGATGGACAGTTTGAGTATTATTATCACGCTCTTTTCAAATAAATAGTTTCTTGTCACTGTTAAAATGGTTAGTAAGAACTGGTTTCAGTCATTTTAGGACGGTAAAAGAATATTTCGTACTCAGTCTACATTTAATGAACACTCTGATTCGCCTAGAACAATGAGGGTATTCTTAGTGACTTCGTTCATACATATTTTACGAAAGGATATGGAGTAAATGAACATGACACCATAACACATATGTTATGGCCACATGCAATAAATTTTAATGAGCTGTATGACCATTTTGGAAATTAATTCCTAATCAGCAGCACTAGAACCCAAACATAGTACATGTATGGAAAAGAAAACCTTGTTCAGGATTTCAATGTAAAAAGTTATTTTTTCCTGATATTCCGGACGATGAACTTTGGAAAGCTATCGAAGACACAGAAAATTTCAGTTGATTTTCGACATCTGATTTGGATTACTGCGATATGGTCATATAAGTGTACATAAAAGACAGGCTCAACACATAACTTATTTAAAGAATGTAAACCATCAACAACCAAAACTAGAGGCTCAGATACTGAGCCTGAATCACTCACCTGACAAAATGCTTACAGCAGGTGATGCAAGTGATGTTTATCCCATAGGATCCTTTGTTAAAATATGTTCTGTGCTGGGGGTCTTGTTTTCTATCAGATCAAAACAAAATAAGCAATCTTAAGTTGACTGAATTTGCTTCAATAATTTAAGCGCATGTAATGAAAAAAAATGTTTTAATATATGGGTACCATTCTAAACCAAGTTCAATGCTGGGAGCTATCTTCTTTGTCAGATCCCAACACAATGAAATCTTTGTAAAGGACCTTCCATACATCGTTTATGTAAAGTTTGCCTGAATTTGCTTCAGCAGTTTCAGAGCAGATGTTGAAAATGATGTTTTTCCCTAGGGTCAAATGTTAAAAATAAAATCAGCGCTGGCAGCCATGTTTTTTATTGGATCATTACAAAATGAGCAATCTTTGTGGAGGACCTTCCAAACACCATTCCTGTAAAGTTTGGTTAAATTTGCTTCAGTGGTTTCAGAGGAAAAGATGAAAATGTGAATTTCCAATAGGGCCAACGTTAAACTATGTTTCGTGCTGGCGGCCATGTTTTTTGTCGAATTGGAATAAAATCAGCAATCTTTGCAAAGGACCTTTAGAACATCATTCCTGTAAAGTTTGGTTGATTTGCTTCAGCAGTTACAGAGGAGTAGATGAAAATGTGATTTTTCCCATAGGGTCCTATGTTAAACCCAAGTTATGCGCCGACAGCCATGCCTTTTATCGGATCGGAACGAAATAAGCAATCTTTATAAAGGACGTTCCATACATCATTCCTGTAAAGTTTGGTTGAATTGGCTTCAGTGATTTCAGAGAAGAAGATGAAAATGTGAATTTTCTATAGGGCCAATGTTAAACTAAGTTCCGTGCTGGCGGCCATATTTTTTGTCGAATCGGAATAAAATAAGCAATCCTTGTAAAGGACCTTTAGTGCATCAATCCTGTAAAGTTTGGTTGAATTTGCTTCAGCAGTATCAGAGGAGTTGATGAAAATGTGATTTTTCCCATAGGGTCCTATGTTAAACCTAAGTTCGGCACTGGTGGCCATGTTTTTTATCGGATCAGAACAAAATGAGCCATCTTTGTAAATGACCTTCCATACATCATTCCTATAAAGTTTGGTTGAATTTGCTTCAGTGGTTTCAGAGGAGATGAAGAAAATGTAAATTTCCCTTAAGGCAAATGTTAAACTAAGTTCCGTGCTGGCAGCCATGTTTTTTGTCGAATCGGAATGAAATGAGCACTCTTTGTAAAAGACCTTAAGTGCATCAATCCTGTAAAGTTTGATTGAATTTGCTTCAGCAGGTTCAGAGGAGTTGATGAAAATGTGATTTTTCCCATAGGGTCCTATGTTAAACCTAAGTTCCGCGCTGATGGCCATGTTTTTTATCGGATCGGAACGAAATGAGCAATCTTTGTAAAGGACCTTCAATACATCATTCCTGTAAAGTCTGATTGAATATGCTTCAGTGGTTTCAGAGGAGATGAAGAAAATGTGAATTTCCCATAAGGCCAATGTTAAACTAAGTTCCGTGCTGGCGGCCATGTTTTTTGTCGAATCAGAGTAAAATGAGCACTCTTTGTAAAAGACCTTAAGTGCATCAATCCTGTAAAGTTTGGTTGAATTTGCTTCAGCAGTTTCAGAGGAAATGATGAAAATGTGATTTTTCCCATAGGGTCCTATGTTAAACCTAAGTTCCGCGCTGGCGGCCATGTTTTTTATCGGATTGGAACGAAATGAGCAATCTTTGTAAAGGATCTTCCATACATCATTCCTGTAAAGTTTGGTTGAATTTGCTTCAGTGGTTTCAGAGGAGTTGATGAAAATGTGAAAAGTTAACAGACCAACGACGGACGGACGACGGACGCCAAGTGATGGCAATAGCTCACACTGACCCTTTGGGTCAGGTGAGCTAAAAATGAATTTTCCGCCGTTTCCAGGCATATAAAAAATAGACCAAGGACGTATAATGTTGTAAGTCCTTGCACAGAACAATTTGAAATTGAAGTTCTAAAGTATTCCCTGTAGTTTGTGTTGGATTTATTCTGATGTTGGATTGAATTTGTTATTGTGTAAGATTCATATTTTGGTTTTGAAATAAATTAAATCAATTTGCAATAAGCAATCGGGATATATCGAGGATTTATTAACTCTTTTAATCTAAGATGGGCATGCCATTTACTTCCATATATCGTATTGACCTGGTCGGTCGAATTATTTGTCATTTTAATAAATGACAAAGATCTTTGTTTTGTTTTGCAATACTTGACATATTCTACGTTGCTCCAAATATGAAATCGGGGAAATGGGGTTATTTATGTACTCGAGACAATATCCTTAATATTAATACAATGTCAAACAATAGGAAATTCTTCGTCGTGAAGTAAACTTTACAACCCCTAATCATTACCATTTCTATCTGAAATGGGCACCCTACCAACAGGTGATAAATGAAGAAAACTGTCCATTATTCTTAATAATGATATTATTTGTTAATAATGGACAGAATGGTTAACTTATTGGAAAGTTCCTATTAACTTTTTGGACTGTTACTATTACTCACTGTCCATTAAGCTATTCATTGTATGAAAAGAACTAAAGATTACACCACAATCATGTTTTACTCCGACTCCCACCTGCCGTTGGGTGTAGGGTTTCCTCATCTTATGGTGGCTTTGAGTTGTTATTACTCCCCTTTGGTTCGTCTCTTTGACACATTCCTTGCTTCCCTTCTTTTTCCTATTGTAATATGTGTGTTGAAAAGAAAAAAACTAAGATACAGAACGTACGTTTAACAAGAAGTATTAAGAAAATGGAAGGCAACAATTATATCTTGAATGATGTAAAAATATCGTTTTAATTGAGAAAAATCCAGATATATCAGACGACAAAAAATTTAGAATGTAAGTAAACTTTACTGAGAATGCAAGTCAACCGTTTTTCCCATTCGCACTCTCATGATAGTGATTATGATGAAACATTAAAGGGACATGGAGTAAATGTACAATTGATAAAACGCCTATAAATACAAGTATGAACGTTCTAAAATATCTCATATTCACAAAAATACAATTTATACTAAATCTATGCGCGAAAAATGTGAATACAGTAGAAACACAAATGTTATATTTTCTCTAATCATTTATACTCTTGTTTTTGTTGATATTATGTTTTCATGAATGTCTAATTAAGCACTTATTCTATGAAGATTAGCGTACTTAAGGTTAGTGAGGACAACTGTCACGTGATTAAACCATAAAAATGGCAGGAAAAAATTTAAAATTTTCAGAATGGAATGAAATTCGACAGGAATGCTACTGAGAATGTGTAGAAACGAATTTTGGTTTTAAAAACATCAAAATGGCGACCGTTGCTATGGGAACAGAAAATGGCGAGAAATTTTCAAATTTCTCCAAAATGACTGAAATTGGAGAGAAAGGCTACTTGGCATGTGTAGATACGAGTTTTTATCTTTAAAATATCAAAATGGCGACCGTTACCATGGAAACGGCAAAATGGCGGGAAAAATTCAAATTCCTTCGTGTATGATGAAAAATGGAAATAAACTTGAAATAAGGTGAGAAAAAGGAAAATAATAATAAATTAATAGAATAAAAGTGCTGATAAAGGAAAATACCTTTGATGAAAATTAAATAAAATAGAGATATAGTTGTGAAAAAAGTTAATTATGTACACAAAGGGATAAGAAAAGTGGTAAAAATGATAGGATTAAACTTGAAAAATTGTGGTAAGAGAGAATTCACCCTAGCTAGAACAACAATAGCAGTCTCCCCCTTCTTAACAATTAAACGCAGACGTGATAGAAATACTGCCAGAACAAGCCACTGCTGATTTCCATTTTATAAAGATCACTCCCTAGAAGTTTGGAACAAGAAAATATGAGAAATATCAACTTTTTCATTTAGTCAACGCCATCCAAAATATATCTTTATACAGCATAATAGGTCATTCCGGTCAAAACGGTAGCCAGTTGGAAGTACAAACTACTTCTGGTCCCGCATGTGCGCTCCTTTATCTCTCTATAGGACTCATGTGGGGTCATGTGTCGAACTATCATACAATATACCACAAAATTTGAATTTGTAGATGAAATTTTTGTATTTATGATTAACAGTAGGTAAGAAAGTGTCCACTTCCGGTTTGACATGTGTAACCTACAACTTCCTGTTCTAGTCAAGTGAAGACCGTATACAGTCATATGACTATTTTAGAATGGTATTTGTGCTACAAGCACAGCCGTTGACGTCACTTCCGGTTTTTGTTCTAGTGACGGCAAAAATTTTGGAGGGGAGGAGGGCAATGTTGTCAACTTTGAATGCATATAGGTCTCTTAAAAGCATGGTTTGCTATACTGATTTCCTTATATTTTGAAGATATCGTATAAAGGTATATATTTAAGTAAAAAAAAATGAAATTTTGAATTCGGAGGTTTTTCTGAAATTCACTTTTTATATCCCTCCAGGGGGGCAAAAAGTGATAAAAATCTAACCTCAATGTGCACATAATTGGGAATATTAGCAAAAATAGTTGACAGAAGTGGATGTATTTTTAGAAATACCTTTAAAACAACAAAGACTTATAATTCAAACACTCTTTTTTCAAAAACAATGTGCAATTGGTTTTTTATATGGTCCAAAGGGGGTAAATGGGACTTCGGACCATTATTCGAGGTGAGGTAGCTTTGACCCCATTTATCTCAGAAAAATGCATGGAAAGGTGGTCCAATATTTATACCAAAGAAAGGGTATATATTCAACAGTAATATATTTAAAAATCAGCCATTTTGAATTCGGAATTATTTTGGGGGTCAGGTGTCCCCACTAACCTTAAAATGAGGCTAAACGTGCTTTGCTGCAACCAAAGAGGAATGACATTGGGACAACTTATTCCTAGAATAAACCTTCTTTTTCAATTTAATATCCATCAAATGTACTAGTCGTATACTGATAAAAGTATTACTCAAATGCAAAGAACATAATATAAGAGGCCAAAAACCATATTACTTGAAGCATAAGTTGTTCCCTATATTTTTTGTATGAGTTAGTATTTGAAGGTGTTGATATTTTTTTCTATTTCTAAACTTCTTACTAAATCTAAGAATTTTACGATATTTTGTTCACAATTTCTTCCTGTAATACTGGAAAATCAATTTTTAATTTTTGATTTAAGGATGACACAATTGTATGATAAGTACATTCGGAAACGTATTCAAATATATTTGTTGTAATTGTTTTGATGATAATGTTTAACCCAATCTTGTTTGCGATGAATGATAAAATTAGATATTGGTTGTATTTTTCAATGGCAATGAAATTAGCATTCATACAGAATCAAGAACAAGTAGTCTTGCAACAAGGAGTTTGTCAAAGGTAGTATGTGTTTAGTCAAGAAAATTCAAATGGCGATTGACATTGACACCATTTCATGTGAGTGATACATTTTCTTATATTAGGAACACATACTTGAAAAAAAAACAAACAAAAAAGGGAAAAAAGGCACTTTTTCATCATGAGAACAGCTTGATGTGTTATGTGACTATCCTTTTTTTAAAATTAAGTTTAGGTCCACCGCTTATACTTAGTTGCATTTTTCTTTTACAATATATAATTTTTTATCCGTCTATTGATTCTACAAATGCATTTATCTAAACTACTCAATTATGTATAAAGTTAGAACAATATTTTTCAAATTTCTGCTGAACATAGCTGTGGCTACTATTAAACTCAAGTTTTCCATGATGCAATATTACCTTCCTTTATAACTGTTTATTTTTCTTTTTTACTTTGGGTGGGGGGGGGGGGGGGGNGGGGGGGGGCTGAAACAATTGAAAAGAGAAAATAACAGTATGCAGGAAGATTATCCCATCACGTGTTTGCACATTTTCAATAAAATCAGAATTCATAATTAAATTTAAAGTAGACGCTTAATTATGAATCTAATTTTGTCTTTCCGTATTCGAAAGCTTAGTCAGCCATGATTTTACAAAGACTCCAAAGTTAAAATTGCAAGTCTTCAACACGCCTTTCAAACTAAATTGACTGACATATTTCATAATAACACATAAATAAAGGAAATGTAAACTTCATTGGCGTTTTCAAGCACTTCACAATGAACTGCAATCAAGCTTAGCGCTGACATGTTGGGCACAAAAACATTAACAATTTATTACGTGCTCAACAAAACTCTTTCGAAGTTGTTACAATTTTTTTTTAATTTTATTGAAAATTGCAGACAACGAACCTATTTGGGTTTTGGCAATACGTATATGTTATCGGGCTCTTGACAGCTATGTATCATTAAATATCAACCCGTGAGCCAGAATATGAAGCAGAGGGGCGAGTGAGCGTAGCGAACGAGCCCCAAACTTCATATTCTGGCGAGCGGGGTGATATTTGACAATATATCAGCTGTCAAAATCCCGATAACTTTTTATCATCCTTTACTTAGTATTTTAGATCTGTAAGTATTGAACTGAGTTTTCAAATTCTCCCAAAGTTGCGCGGGAAATTCGACATAACATTCAATTCCCGCCTTTTCAGCAATTTTTAGCTTAAAACATGTTTTGTAGTTTTTTATCATTCTATTTTGTAACTGGGTGAATAATTTGACCGAAATACTCTAAATAATGTCGATTTTGAATATTGCAGCAACCTTTGGTTGTTATTATAAACATAATGCCCTTGGATGAAGGTGTTAGGGTAGATTAACACACGAGGTAAAAATTATCACCCGAGACAACGTCGAGGGTGCTAATTTTTCACCGTGTGTGTTAATCGAACTAACACCTTCATCCAAGGGCATTATGATTTTTATTATACTGAATGCTAAATGTACACAATACGTCCTCGATATACGTTATGTTTGAAAATAATGATAATAATAATAATTTTTTTATGCAACATCAAAAACACATAAACAAATAATCAGTACTGCTTTACTTTTGTATCGAATGTAGCAAAATCGCTTTTAATTGCAATTAAATTTGTGATAAGGTCCCTTTTCATATGATAAGTATTTTACGAAAGGATATGGAGTCACTTTTATTTTAATATTGAATACATTTATAACTAAAACAGCTTTAATTATTGTTGTCAACAACAAAAGTGACCTGTATACATCGATGACGTCATCGATCGGAGCGGGTGTTAATTTAGACATTAACACATGTTGTTAACGATTAACACATGTTGCTAAGGATAGGCGTGGCTAACGAGACGTCACTGAAAATTAACAAATGCCGGTTATTCAATGAAATAACCGGATAATGTAAGAAATTTGCATAAAGTATAATAAGACATTTATGACGTCATAATGTGAAAACGTCAAAGCTCTGCAGGATATATCAACGACCTAGTTTTTTTCTGACATCTAGTTTATCTATTTTTGTAATTATGATTCTGTTCTTGAATACCTAATCGGAAAGAGCAAATGCAAAAGATGTTTATTTTTACAAATTTGATTTCGTTTGAAACCTTGAAAAAAAATTATTGCCTTTGAAACTTTGGGAGAATCCCTTGATATACCCAGGTCAACCTCTAATATATCCGGGTCAACCAGATACGGCTTTTGCGGAAAGGCGCTGCAGGATGATATAATCATGGGGAAGGATGATAAAAACATATATCAAACAAATACATAATGTAATAAAACAAATACAGTGAAGATATATATCAGCTAAGGGTCTCCTCTCCTCAGTTCTAATGACTGTCTAGTAAAATAGACAACTGTATTTAAATCTTTAGTTGTTGATGGGCTAAGGATACTAGCTAGTTGCTGGAGAAAAGTTTTTAAATTAACCGTGTTATTATTTTTATTTAATTTTGTTATACGATTTGTTCGGAGTTGATTATTTTGTCACCCCAGACGTAGTCGGGGTGACAGGTTGTTATTCTACGTTTCTTTTGATTATTTTTATTCTTATTATTATTATTATTATTATTATTATTATTCCAATAATTTTGTCCGAGCGATTATTTGTAATGGATGGATGGAATGACTTCAAACTTGACACAAAGTTGGACCACCATCTGAAGTTGTATGCATTTTCAAAATGGCCGCCATTTCCAAGATGGCCGCCGAAATACGTCATAATTTCAACATTGTCGGAATTCAACGAAAATTGACTTCTAGGTAGATTTTGACGCTGCGATCAAGATGGAATCATCGAATTGGGTGTCTGGGGTGACATCTGCTTTTGTTTGCAATTGCAAATCTAATTAATTTTACAATTATAAAAAAATGTATTTCGTTTTCTACTATATTGCAGAGTTTACACATTCTTTGCTGCCTAGGGATCTTTTTGTATCATCCTAATTCTATTAGTAACTCGTGGTCACTAACTCTTAATACTAAAATACCGAAGTTGCATTTAGTCAATTTTAGTGAAATTTTTTCTTGTTTCTTTATTCAGGTTGTTTAAAGAAAAAGTTTCTATATTTTCATTAAAATATTTATGGAGAAAGTTTTTGTTGTCTTCGTTTAATAATTGAATTGTTGTATTTACAAGATTATTGTAATATTCTAAAACTGTATTTTTAAAACTCCTTAATTTTTGGGTGTTTCCTTAGTTTTACAATTATTTAACTGTTCTATATCTAGTTCATTTTCTTTTATAATTTCATTGGCATATGTGTACCAAGAGTAAGTTCTTTCTTTATCCAAAAGTTTAGTTAAATTAAAAGCTGCGGTGAGAAGTGGATTTAATCTATCATTATTTAGTCTTGAGAAGTACAAAATGGATTAATATTTGATAACAGATTCCACAGGCAACAATTCAATTTCTTGTCTAACAACAAAATTAGTCAAAATTAGTTTGTACCAAGTGTACTTTTAATAAAGTTTAAATGTATTTTTTCAAAGGGTGATTTATCAATAAAAGACAATTCATCTACAGTTTTATTGTTTTTGAGAACTCTAATTTTGGCTCTAATTATTTGTTAATATCCATAAAACAAATTTCTCAATTATATGTTAATATAAGACGAAAAGGCATTTCGAATAATTTACGTGAAGCTTTTACAGATATTTTAATATTTTATAAAGGACTCTATGGAAAACAGAACTTTTCTAGGTTTGTTTGCCAAGTCTTGACTTCAGAGAGTCAGATTTCCATTTCTACAAGTATTTGAATTTATTAACATTTTTTTCATTGGTAGCAAAATATGTACACAACCAATCGTGTTTTCTGACCATAACAATAACCAAATAAGGAAATGGAATGTATGTTTTACTATAAATAGTAAAAAGAATTGCACGTGAAATACTACCGCAGTAAATAATTTTATGCAAATAGTAGAATAGCGGTGAAAAAAAATGATAGAAAGAAAATCACCCGAGGAATATTGGCGGATCAAGGGTTGAGGGTTCGACCTCCGCTTATTTGTCTTTTTTTTTTAAGTTTGAAGAAACTCAATATTGAAATACCCCTTTCTTATTCTAGAGCCGCCGGTTGAAAGAAGGTTTTATATGTAGCATTGGAAAAATCTTACCTTGGTGTGATTCATATGCTTGTATACTGTTGATAAAAATTTGCTGTTGCAAAAGTTTTACTCAGAAAAAGGTGAATATCATTAGCGAAGTCAGAGGGGATTCGGGGGTTGAAACCTCCCCTTTTCTGTATTTTCCCTCAATTTCGTGCATAATTTTGACAAAAATGGAAAAAAAACTGGCGAAAATATTATTTGGAACTCCCCTTTTTTCCAGAAACTTTTTCAAACCGACCTCTTTGAAGGTTGGATCCTCCGGTGAATATTGGCTTTGGGACAGCCCAAATATGTAAATATTCTATATGACTGTAAATTCTAACTATATCTTGTAGTTAGTTTTCAGAGGTAGTTTGTAGTAGGGAAAGTCTTACATACTGTTCCACAAGTCCAGCAATCTTATTAAACACAGACATTTGTCGTACGCCAACAAAAAGTGCTGAGAAGACGACGTACGCCAAAGATACGTTTTTAATAAAATTGCAAGTCCAAAGTATCAAAACAGTTTTTATATTAAGATTGCAGTTTTCAACGGGATTCAAATCTGGGGAAGATATTGGTGAACAGGCATATTCAACTCTTCTCATCCCCCCCCCCCAAAAAAAAACAAACAAACAAAAAACAAAAACAAAAACAAATAAAAATAACTTGTTCTGCCTGTTTGTGGGGTATTGAATATTTCTCTACTAAATATAACTAAATCACCGGTAAAGAAAATCAGGTCGACTAAAGCTGTTTACGCATTTCAATTGGAAAATGCGCAGGCAAGATTTGTGCGCGTATTTCAGAATAAATTGTAGTGGAAATTTATGGAACTTTTTTGAGGGGTCAGACTCTTCTGCGTTTGTGTAAGTGGAAGGATAGGGATGGATATTAAAATCAATTAAACATTGTGAGACGGGAAAACAGTAAGTTTACTTGCAAATTCAACCAACTATACTAGTGTAAGGGACCAATGGGAATGATACAAAGCAACATAAGTATCGAAATGTAATGATACAAAGCAACATAAGTATCGAAATTGAAACTGGCAGAGATAATTACATGTGTTTATAGGAAAAAGAAGGGAAACGGGGAATGTGTCAAAGAGACAACGACTCAAAGGGGAGTAATAACAACTCAAAGCCACCATAAGATCTTCAATGAACGGTGAGGAAACCCCACACCCAACGGCAGGTCGGAGTTGGCCCCTAAATAAAGAGTAATCAAGTTCAGCGAAATAAACATCATCCTAGACTCCCATAGACATAAAGTGAACTAACTAGAAAACAGACAAGGACACACAAAGGCTTAATAAATTTCCTGACTTAGGACAGGCGCAAACCTGCTGCGGCGGGGTTAAACTAGTTTTATTGGATCCAAACCTTCCCCCTATAGCCAATGTGATTAATAAAAAAAACAATCGTTACAACAGTAAAATTCAGTTGACAACAGGACTGAGTCAACTGTTAAAAATGAAACTGAAAGAACTAAATATGAACATGAAATCACAAGAGACTACTAGCAGTTAACTGACATGCCAGCTCAAGACCCATTACCAACTGACAAATTAAGTTATGTACCCTCAGTATACAGCTTCCATCAAGATCCCTTCCTGTGAGGAGTTTAGTCATGTATATACCGGAATACATAACCCGTGTCCATGCAATACTGATTTTAGAAATTTAGAATGTGTTTATATATATAATTAGTTAAAATGCTAAGACCCTATCAAAAAATCAATGTTAATACCAAAGAAGGCCATACGTAATGACTTGACGACAATACCGTAATTATAACCCTTATGAATCAGACGATTTAAAGGTTTTATAAGTTTGGTAGGTGAGTTAAAGTATTTTTTACTCTTATGTAAAACATGACCATAAAATAAGGGATGTGAAATGCCAGCCTTGATTAGATGTGTATTTATGAACTAAGTCTGTATATCGATGATAAAATTTAGTCAAGGTTTTAACTAGTTTATGATAACGAAAACCTTGATGTAATAGTTTTTCAGTTATGAAAAAATTCCGTTCATTAAAATCGCAAACTTTATTACATACTCGAGCAAATCGAACAAGTTGAGATATGTAAACACCATATGATGGCGCTAATGGAACATCGCCATCAAGAAATGGATAATTAACTATGGGGAAAAAAATCGTCCCTTTTATCATAAATTTTAGTATCCCTGTTTTATAGACCCCTCCCCCCCAAAAAAACAAAAAAAAACAAAAAACAAAACAAAAACAAAAAGCAACAAGCAGACAACATCAGTAAAACAAAACAAAAAAATTATAAAAATATAAAAATGAAAAAAAATAAAATAATATACAAAAAAAAAAAAAAAAAAAAAAAAAAAAAAAATTATGACTGACTACAAAACTCTTATAACATTTCTACAATCTAAGAATAGCTGGTGAAATCCATGATTTCCACCACAATCCAACAAAATTCAACGTAGTAGTCCCCCATCCTCGTTGAAAAAATTACCGAGTTAAATAAAAGCATACTTGCCATAGTCCTTGGTGGCCTCTCAAAAAATAAATGTTTTGCTGTCGGTCGAAGCTGTTTGAGGTAAAAATGTAAAAATTTCTTGTATTCTGGAGGAATATTTTAGGATATAAAAAATTTGCCTCTGAAACCTCTATAGATTTATCAATTTTGTCATTTTCTACAAGAATATTTTAAGATTTGAATAATTCTCCTATGTAACAAAGATTTGCCAGTTTTGTCATTTACTTTTCGTCAAGTTTCACACACTCAAAAACAGAATATGACAGAACCTGTTACATTCATTGAAAAAAAACCTTTTATTTTGATTGTAATGCAAGTCAAACGATTTAACACTTGCTAAGAAAAACATTATTAAAAATCTTGTGTAAATACTATGACAATTTAAGATTCTATCTACAACGAGATACAAATGAAATCACGTGCATGTTCTATTGATGGTTTTTCAGATAAGTGCAAGCCCCGCCTCATTGTTATCGACAAGCCAATGGACGTAAACGTTACATTTTTTGCTTACAAACAATTTGTTGAAAGTTTCTCAAGTCAAGGATCATCCAAACGCTAAGCTTGCTTGCAGTTCATTGTATTTTCAAGTATTTCCGTGGTACTGTCTTCTTCGAATATCTATGAACCTTGCCTCAAAAAGTGAATAAAATAGGACAACATGAGGAACTGCCTCGGTTTTGGGTTTATGGTTCTGACTAACTAACTATTAAATTAAAATTGTGCAAAATCTTTCTTGATGCAGGTAAATCTGTTTGAGGTGTATAATGACATAATTTTGCAAAACTGATTGTTGCCTATCATTTCAACTAGATGGAGCTGACACAAAAGGTTCAAGCATGTAACCAATATATAAATTGGGGTACCAAGAAAATACCGAACAGAATTGTCAAGAGCCAAAGTTCAAGAGGCAAGAATAAAAAGCATGTGGAAAACCACCGGAGAAATTGTCTACGCAATGGTCATGACTTTGTAAACGCATTTAAAAAATGGCGTTTTTAAACCAGTTTTATGTCCTCTTCCATTGTGGATGTGTCCGGTAGCAACTCAACAGCAATTGCTTTTGATAGTTTGTAATCAGTTAAAAGAAATGATCATTAAGTAAAAAATGAATTTTTAATAACAGTTCGGACCGAAACCGAAATTCTTTGAAGCCCCGATGAATAAGGCGGTCACAAAATAACTATGTCTAATGAAAAAGCCTTTATAATTTTTGCTAGCTTTCGCGTAACGAATCAGCTGTGACACATACTCTCCGTAAGCAGGAGAAGCTGGAATATCACTGTCCATGTTAGGGAAATTGATAATTTTGAAATTAAAATCATCCCTGCTGTCGTCAATTTTTGTAATGATATACCATTTTCGTCAAATTTGAAATGTTAGTCCAAAAATGTAGATTTAGTTGTTTCTGTTGTTTTCTTTATCTTTTGTTCTTGAGGATATAATGATGAGATCTATTTAAGAAAAAAAAATGTGTTATTAATGGAAATAACACTATCGACGTACCTATAAATGAGATTGAAAAATTTAGCATCTTCTATTTTCAAAATTTTGAATTTAGGCTCGTAGGAATGTAAAACTAAGTCCGCGAGTAGAGAAGAGAGAAGCACCATTCATGCCCATTGGTATACCAAGTTGTTGTTGTAAAAAAACACCTCCAAAGGTGACAAAATAAAATCAATAAGAAAATAAAGCATACCGCATACCTATTTTTCATCAAAACATACTTTTCTTCTTACATTGGTTTTTGAAAAAAAATGTGCTTTTGGATTTTTTTTTGAGTCGGCAAATGCTGTTTGAATGATACTCTTGATTCGTGATTTTAGCTTATCATGAGGAAGCGTAGTATAGAATGTGGCAAATTATCAATTGTTTTGACAAAATGTGTATTAGAAAATGAACGAGATTTAAGATTTCCAGAAAATCCGAATAAAATTGGAAAGTCCCACTAATTTTGCCATATGATGATACTATCTCTTGAGACCGTACTAATTTGCAGCGTTCATTTAAATTTGCAATATCCTTTATTGTGCATTATTGCATTTGAGAACAGCAAATTCAATATGTCATTATTTTCTCTGTGAGAGCGAAGAACGTAATGATTTTAATGCAAGTAACAAGCAAGCATCCTTCCATTTTGATTTTCTGCAAATAGTCCTACCGATTGTTATATACTGGTATTCAGAGTTTTAGAAGAGTTTGTTAGTACTAGTAAAGTAGAGTATACATGTATGTTTTAAGCGTTGTTTTAACAACAGTTATAATTTTTTTTGTAATCACAGGCACGTAAAATAATAATTAAATTTGATAAATCATTTTAACAAAAAAAAAAAAGCTAGATTACGATCTTCTTATTTTCTTAATGACTGTGACATTAAATTTTCTCTTAAATGCTTCCACCTTTTTAACTATGTCCCGTTTGATAGTGATAATTCATGTATCAAAAGTTTATCTAAAAATGCTAAATAAAGCAATCCTGGAAAAGTAAAAAGTTGATTTGATTTTTCTCGCCTCTGATTTGTTCTGATTTAAAGCGACGGGTGTAAACAATGTCCCAACATAGCTTAATTTCACGTTCTTGTTGTTGTTCTGCCAAATTAGACATTTTATTAAATCTGCAAATATTCTAGCAAAACTGTTTTTCATGTTATAAAGCCCTGATTACTCTTACCAGAGGATCTTTTCTTAAATTTCGAAATTAACTGGCTTGATTTTTTATCAAACATTATTATTTATAATTGAAAATAAATTGTGCTAAGGCAAGGAGCTGTCACATTTAGTTTCATGAGTAAATAAGCTTTAATTTTAAGAGAAATGGAAATCTAGAGAACAGATCTGTAACAAGCTATAAGCTATATGTTTAATTATAGCGAAAAGAAAAAAATGAATAAATCAATGGAAACAAACCACATCCAATAATCTGAATATTAAGAAAGAAAAATTTTATAAGAAAACAAGGACATGCCAATGACCAACATATTCCTGACTTAGGACTGACGCAAAGTTGCGGTGGGATTAAACTCGTTTTTTTTTAATCCAAACCATCCTCCTATGTGAATGGTGAATGGCTAAAAAAATACACAAAAAGACTCACAGTAAAAGTCAAACTAGAAACAAGTCCAACTTATCAAGACGAGTGCCTTTACAATGAAGTACAAACATGAAGACAAAACATGAAGACAATATACATGGGTACTGTCCTGACAAATGCTGGCAGTACTTTACAGGTAGCAAAGAACATAATTTCCTTTGACTATGATACTTCTAAATAAATTTCGTATAACCACGTAAACAATCTAAGAGAACATGATATTGTACAATGCCAAATACTGCAAATAGGATTTAGTTATGGTGTAAAGCATTGAGAATTTGTTCAACATTTTGCCAATAAAAACCAGAAGTAAAGATATAACAACAATGCTGTATTTATATCTTTTATGAATAATAGAAAAAGAGAAGGGTAACGGGGAATGTGTCAAAGAGACAACGACCCAAAGGGAAGTAATAACAACTCAAAGCCACCATAAGATCTTCAAGAACGGTGAGAAAACCCAACATCCAAAGGCAGGTCGGAGTCGGCCCCTGAATTAAGAATAATCAATTTCAGCGAAATAAACATCATCCTAGACTCCTATAGACATAAAATAACTAGAAAAAAGACAAGACACACAAAAGCTTAATAAATTTCCTGACTTAAGACAGGCGCAGACCTGCTGCGGAGGGCTAAACTAGTTTTATTGGGCTCAAACCTCCCCCCTAGCCAATGTGATAACAAAATAGTAACAACAGTAAAATTGAGTTAGCAACAGGACTGAGTCAATTGTGACTACTAGCAATTAACTGACATGCCAGCTCCATACCCATTACATAATGACAAATAAAATTATGCACCCTAAGTATACAGCTTCCACCAAGATCCCTTCCCGTGAGGAGTTTAGCATAATGATTTCATGCATACACCAGAATACAAAATCAGAAAAGACACACAAAGGCTTAATAAATTTCCTGACTTAGGGCAGGCGCAAACCTGCTGCGGCGGGGTTAAACTAGTTTTATTGGACCCAAACCTTCCCCCTATAGCCAATGTGATAAATAAAAAAAAAACAAACGTAACAACAGTAAAATTTAGTTGGCAACAGGACTGAGTCAATTGTGAAAAATGAAACTAAAAGAACTAAATATACGGACATAAACATGAAATCACAAGAGACTACTAGCAAATAACTGACATGCCAGCTCCAGACCCATTACCAACTGACAAAGTAAGTTATGTACTCTCAGTATACAACTTCCACCAAGATCCCTTCCTGTTAGGAGTTTAGAATAATGATTTCATGCATATACAGGAATACATAACCCGTGTCTATTCAATACAGATTTTAGAAATTTAGAATGTGTTTAGTTAAAATGCAAAGATGCTATCAAAGAATCAATGTTAATACCAAAGAATACCATATGTAATGACTTGACGACAATACCGTAATTATACATTAATATATACGAATAAGACGATTAAAGGTTTTATAAGTTTGTTAGGCGAGTTTAAGTATTTTTTACTCTTATATAAAACATTACCGTAAAATAAAGGATGTAAATTACCAGCCTTGATTAGATGTTTACAGGTTGCATTGTATTTATGAGCTAAGTCTTTATATCGATGATAAAATTTAGTAAAGGTTTTAACTAGTTTATGATAACGAAAACCCTGATGTAATAGTTCTTCAGTTATGAAAAGATTCTGTTCATTAAAATCGCAAACGTTATTACATATTCTAGCAAATCGAACAAGTTGAGTTATGTAAACACCATATGATGGCGCTAATTGAACATCGACATCCAGAAATGGATAATTAACTATGGGAAAAGAAAAATCGTCTCTTTTATCATTAATTGTAGTATCTAATTTACCATTCGTTATATAAAAACTGATGCTAAGAACGGACAGTGATGATTATTATAATTGGCAATAATTCAAAGTAAGTACTTTAGGGTAGATGTCCTTATAATACGTATTGAAGTCGTCATTATTTAAAGTTAAAATATCATCTAAATATCGGAAAGTGATGTTCAACTTTTCAATTAAATGCTGTTTAGATGGGTCTTTGCTGATGTTGGTCATAAACTGAGATTCGTAGTAGTACAAAAAGAGGTCCGCTATAAGTGGTGCAGAATTGGTACCCATAGGAATTCCTATGACCTGGCGATAAATACAGTTACCGAAACTAATGAATATATTGTGAAGTAAAAAATTCAAGTGCTGAAATCATATCAAAACAAGCCCAATTCGTTGAGTTCTTTTGTTTTGTATTACTAAAAGGAATTAGAACATATATATTCACAATCGGATTTTTTGACTGCCCATTGAATAAGATGTCTGAGTTTTTCCTTTATAAGATTATGTGGTAAGGTAGTATAGAGGGTAGAGAAATCAAAACTTTGAAGGGATTCAAAAGGGGCATTATAAGCATTCAATTTATCGAGAACTTCCAATGAATTTTTTACACTCCAAAAATGATTGACACCACTGTTTTCATAAACTTTGTTACAGAAATTTATAACCAGGCTTTTAATAGCAGTCAAAGTATTAGCGGAGCGAGACGCAAAACTTTTTGGGGTATTTCTTAGTAAAACACTAGGATATTCATTAAAAAATACATGATTGCCCAGAAAAAGGGGTGTCCAACTCCCGGAACCCCCCATTGGATCCGCCAATGTTTCCAAAACATCTACCGAATTTTAAAGACTCAAAAAGTAATAATTCCACTGTATTTATTACATTTGTTGCTGAAATTGGTGTAAGTTATTTACACAATTTCCAACTGCAAAAATTGGATGAACGCTAAAAACAAACCCTTCTTTTGTGAACGTTTCCCAAAATTTACAAAAGCTAAAATGCCTATTATAAAATTTTGACTTCTTTGTTCATTTAGCAAAAACACTTTTCGTATGTTACGTGCAGTTGTGATATTTTTGTACAATATTTACTAACCTGGTCTTTCTGCGTACCGGCTTCATGTAAACATGTATAAAGTTTTCTGTGGAAACTGTATAAGAGACTAGACTATATATGGTTATATTTTGTCCAAATGAAATCATTTCTATGCCATCTATTGTACTTGTTCCCTGGTTAAAATAAAAAAAAGACCATGAAATAATACTAGATTGGACATTGAAAAGTTTCTGTATTAGTTTTTTTTCAAACATCAACAGAAGTGTCAAAGTAATAAAGAAGACAAGAATATGTCAAAAATAATACAACAAACGCCATAAACAATTACTTATTAAACAATAATAGTAACTCATTTGACATAAACTTCATAATAAGCGGAGAAACTTGGGTTCAAATGAACAGTGGAATTATTTTTCAAAAATTATGTATCACACAACATGACTTGAAATTTGCAATTTCAGTATCAGATAAAAATGTGGCATGTGCTAGACAAATGGTAATTTAAAATATTTCATGACGTTTTCACTATATTACAGAAATCTATCTTTTTATTCAGTGAAATGCATAATTCAAAAAGTTGTATTACAGAGAAAATGGTGAAAAGTACTGCTGCCAAACTTATGTCCGAAACGGTACAGAATGTGTTGGTAAGTAGTGTAAAGGTTATTAAGGATATATGATCAATGTTCGTTTTCTCATCAAAATTCATGCCACATAATGTGTCAAAATTAAGTCACATTATAAAACAAAACAACAAAGAAATGCAGAAAAGTCACAGATTTAAGACGTGGTAAAGATAGCAATTTAACATAAAACGAGACATTTGTATTTTGCTAAATATTCTGTCCTGTTGGTGAATTATTACCAGCTAGTAGTGTCGTGATGGAGAAAACGTTAAAAACTTATGTTTGGACATTTCGAATTTAGTTATCGTGTTTTCGTAGGTACATTATATTTGAGCAGAATTTATTCTGTAACCAAATTAAAAAAAAATATTTCCATTTTAAGTCAATCCTATGGTTAAGGTATAATTTGATTATAGTCAGCGCTTAGGTTGACAACAATATCTTATCTATACAAAATATACATCAAGAGAAAACTTCAAAGGGATAAATGTAAGGAATCAGTGTCAATTCAAATTGATTTTAGTACTATTTATCAAAACTGTCCTTGATTGGCCAAAGAGTTGCTATGGGAGAATTTTAAATTAACTGTTTAAACGAAAACGGGGCAGTTCGGAAATCCGAGTGAAAGCGTACGAACCTCCTATAGTGACAATACAACTGGACATTACTGTTTGTGTTTATGGATAACCATATGTTTATTTGTTATATGTTTACTGTAAAATACTGGTTTCAAAAGAATCTTAACATTTCATCTGTGTTTCCTTTCCGCTAGTTCCAAAGTGTTGAAATTCTCAATACGTCAGTAGGATACAATGGAATTATGTACAGTGATTTATATAGTTTACATAACGAGAAAAAAATGTATATCGTTGGATATCAACTAGAGTTATGTAATTTCAAAATAAAATAAACGAGCCTTTGGAGAGTTTATTATATTTGAAATTACATAACGAGAGTTGATATCCAGCGATATACAATTTTTTCGAGTTGTTAAAACTATTTCCCTTATGATTATTATAAATAAATGCGGTGATATTTAGTGTCGAACTGCTGTTAACAACCCCGCTACTAGGCAACGTTAATCACGGCCAACGAGTATTCACAGTGGTCCAATAGAAACGCCGAAAAAAAATAACACACCATACGTGATATGCTTTTATTTGTCGCAAGACCAATGAAATTCCCGTGAAAAGATGCAACTTGTTCCTATCTGACCCCAGCTTCAAATTCTCGTTGTTAACCATAAATAACTATTCGTGCAAGAAATAGATGATAAGGGTGAATCATAAGAGAGAAAGTATTTAATTCACATCGCAGGTGTCGATTAAAAAAAAAACGATACACGGTTAATTTTGTTGAATATTTTTACATTGTGCATTTAATGTTTCGGTTTTATTTAATGTGTTCCATGCCGAATATCATTTGTTTATTCCAGTTCAAAATCAATTCGGAAACAGATCCGACGGAACTCCGGAATGTTCATTTTCCGCCTGATAATCGATTTCTCCGTTAATTGAAGTATGATTAATAATGTTTGAGATCAATTATTTTGAAAGTGCATCAGGTTAACAATATTCGATAAAGTGGCAAAGATTTCTCCTTTCGAAGCCCCGCTAAATCAAAAATTAACGTGAACACGGACACTTTATGAGCATCGATGTCAATTATTGCCTTGTTATGTGGACAAAATGACAAACTGAAGACTAATGATCAATATACGTCAAACATGCTTAGCAAATGATAAATCTGCAGTAGGTCTCGTGAGACGTCGAAACTGCTAAAACGTGTTTAACGCTTACGTGACGGTAAATTTAATAGCAACAGATTTTTAAGCCAGTCGGTTCGGAAATGTTTTTGGTAAACGCAACATGTATACATACTCACTATTTACGTCAACTTACAGAAAGTCCGGACAATGACCTTGACCATACATGTTTTATGTCACTTCTTACGTACGAAAGATTACATCTTATATACGAGTTTTATTGTTTTCTGCCAGAAGGTAAAATATCATTTCATAAAATCCGTTTATCGTTTTTTCTGTCGGTTAGTATATATAGTTGTATTTTTTTTCGTGACCTAGCGTCGATACTTAAACTGGAACTTGGGAGCATTGTTTTTCTCAAATTCACGCTTTTCGTCCCCGATGATAGACTCCTGGATACATGCCCGAAGTCAAGTTTATCCATTTGCTATTAAAATACAGTTGACCTTCAAAGGCTTGAATTGCAATTGATCGAGCATCATTCAAATCTCGAGCTCTCTTTCTGATCCTTTTTTAAATTTTAATCTCTTACTGGAACCGTTTTCATCGGTCCCTTGGTTGTTCGAACTATCGAAGTTTGACTGTATACCTACTAAAGCGCAGGTAGGCCATCCTTCCAGAACATCCACCACAAGAACCATCATATTCTCCACTTTTTATTTTCGATACAAATTATCAAAGAGCTCTGTGAATATATATCTTTTATCATTTCAAACCATTTTTAATGTTGCTGATCTAGGTAAACGAGGGGGCACGATCCTTCTAAAATTCACAATTGTCGCCTCCGAGATCGGAATTTGGGGCTCTCGGTTACGATTCTAGCTACCGCTTGATTAAAAGTAATGTTTCTTTAGCCAACTAGATCAGCAGTTTACTAATCGAAAGCGCCCTGTTGCAAACCTAACGATAACATTTGTGCACTTTGAACAAAACTCAGATTATTGAGTTTTGGAAGAAGCAGAAAAAGTCTAAGTATTGTCTCTCAATGTTCTTTTGTTTAAATTAATCCTTTCAGAATGTGACGTGGGTTATACCTCTGAAAATGGGTTGCTATGCCTTCCATGTGAGAACGGATATGGGCAGAAATGCAGTGAAGTCTGCCGTTGTACAGAAAGTGAGAGGTGAGAATAAATTGGTAACTTACCCTTCGTAAGGGAGTAGTTTGCAAATAAAATAAGAATAAAGTTATTTTTTTATTGCTTTCAAACATTCCTATTTATATATTCAATAATAACAAAGTAAATGGTAATCGTTAATTATAATAATGTTCCCCTTAAAGAATTATTGGTTTTTTTATTTTTTGCGGAAATAGAGCCTTTTATTAACTGAAAATACCATGTGATAAGTGAAAAAAATTGGAATCTGTCTAATTATAATGGCCTTGTGACATTACATCGCCTAGCCCAAACAAGACCCGACACATCAGAATGTTTTCATACACGTTTTTATGCGTTGTATAAGTTGGGGTCATTTTCCCTTTTTCAGCGTGTACTAACGTTTTTACAGATTTAATCGAACGTCAATACGTTGGCTAGAATTTTTTAGAGTGACATAGCCTTTAGACTTATACTCGTGAACCACTGGATTGGTATAATCGAAAGTCTGTAGATGTTTGAAACAAAAAAAAAAAGAAAAAAAAAACCCCAAAACACAAAAAAAAAAAACAACAACACACACACACACACACACAACAACGATACTGGTGGACTTTTTGTCACCGAGGGTTTCATCGACCAAGTAGTTAGTACTTGGGCGCTGACCCGAAAACCGATTTTTTTTTTAATTTCCATTATCCAAATTTTACAAAATTTTGTTCGAGGGTTTTCATCAACCCAGTAGTTAGTACTTGTGTGCTGACCCGAAAACCGATTTTTTTTTAAAATTTGCATTATCCAATTTTATACAATTTTGTTTAAAACTAATGAATATCTCACTTTTTGGCTTTTCTATTTAGATCCTTTGGTTAATTCCTGTCTATCAGCTTTTACACATTTTTTAGTTAATGAACTTCCAAATATTTTGGATTGATCTGCACTGATGAGACATCAGATGTCGAAATGTACATATGCAGAAAATGAATTAACAGTAACTTCGGTATTGTGTTTTCTATATACATGTGAATGAACTGATTTGTATTGCGTAAAATCATCTACAGATTGTTTTGATTAGAATTTAAAACTCAATAAGAAGCCAAATGTTTATCGTCCTGATGCCTGATTTTCCACGAGGTCAAACGAAGAAAGATAAATATAGTATATCCTTCCGGATCAAGTGGATTACGATATTTCTCCATTTCGAGATAGTTAAATTTATGATTTTCAACATGCGAGCTTTAGCGAACATGAAAATAAGAAATTTAACTATCGAGAATGGAGAAATATCGTAATCCACGGGCAAACGGAAGGATATATTGTTTCTCCAATGACTTTTACTGTCTTTCAAGTGCATATATAATGGTTCAGCACGTTTGTCAACGTTTGCTGCGGTATCTTAAAGCATAGTAACGATGACGTCACAATAGACTTTGTGAATGAAATAAAACGTTGCGGGAAACATCACGCGGAAATTTAACCAACATGTGGATTAAAAATAATACGTATTTTTAACCAACTGGGTTAACACGCTAAGAATTGGAGAAACAATAATAATCAAAAGAGATAATATTCTATATTCTAAGGTTTAAAAATTTTGATACGGATAATTTAATAATCAATTATCCACACTGAAGAGACATAAGTTGTCAAAATGTGCATGTTCAGATACTAAAATCACAGTAACTTCGTTATATTTATCAGTTTTATACCAGTACCGACAGCCGAAATTCTGCCCTTTCAGAGTTGAGGAGTATCTCATTAAAATGCTGAAGTAGGCAAGTAACATGCATGTACAACCTTTTCCGAGTAAAAATGAACTCTGAAAATTTGTCTGAAAATTTCCAAGCCAATGCACGTCTTTTGAAGCACAATTTACTTACATCGAAGAGGTTCTAAAAATCCTACTTGTGGCCAAGGACGGCTAGGTGGTACGCTTCACATGGCCAGGAAGTCCAATCCGTTGCTGATCTTTATTAGTCATCACTTCACCCAAATAAGGTTACCTTCGATATTTCACTTCGTAGATCGTTGCTTTCTCCTCCTACGGCGGTCGATGACACATTTCATCGAGGGGAAGACTGTGACACGACGGCCCTACTTAACAACCTATGGACGATGATGGGTTCTATACCAAGACGCTCAGCCAGATTATACACCAGCTGTAGTCCCCGAGTTGTTTTTTTTTTATATAAATCGCTGAATAGTGATTAATCATGAAAATGATGCTCAAAATCATATTTTTTTTATTGACGATGTCGCTATTTTGACAGCTGTTTTTATCGAAACGCCTATCTTGTATTCAATTATTTATATCTGCGAATTGAATTATGTGACCATATATCTGCGAATTGAATTATGTGACTAATATATAATTTATTTCATTAAAACGGAAATTTCATTGCTTAAAACATTTCTTTTAGAGAACAATTTAAGGGTTCGATACAATATTTGCGCAATTGAAAGAGGATTATAGTACTATTTTTCTCTGCGTTTTACATAGATTTTAGATAAAAACAACAGATAATTTAATGATTTTAATCGGCCATTTTGATACCTAATTCTATCACTTTGATATCCGATTTCATGTGATGCATGTAAAAAGTTATCTTTAAGCAGATATTACCACCCCTTGATAAATACAATTTTGTACATAAATAATAGAACAGTAATAATATAATAAAATAAAAAGAATGTTGAACAAGATTGAAAAAAGATGAAATCAATACTTGCAAAGTGATAATATATAACATTTCCGCAGAATTTACTTTCACTTCTCTAATTTATGACTTTTAATAAGCCGCTATATGGTATTTCCAGATCAGCAGAATTATCAAAACCGGACAAAGCGGTCTGGACAGAGTGTGAAAGATGAGAATATCAAAATTGGGAGTTCATCATTCAACTTTGGGATATTTTTTTTGTGCCGTTCTATAAAGAAACCCCAACCTGTGGCAATTCATGGTGATGAAGCGCCTTTAATCGTTCACAAACGAATATTCTTTGAAAGCCCTTGACCTGTTGTTAGAGCACCAGGATCTGTGCTCTGTCGCTTATCTAGAACAAACAACAGGGTTCGAATTGACATGGTGTCAATTTTCAAACACCATGTAAAATATGAACCACATCAACCGATGGAAACAGTCATATTCGGTGCACTTCTATTGCTGATGTGCATCAGCATCGTTAACTGCTTTAAGCACGCAAATCCACACGTAATGAAACACAAATACTAAAGACTGTATGTGCCTGAGGATGAAAGGTTTTTTGACACTGAATAGTTGAATAGCCGAGTGTTCACCTGCTACAACGTAAAATCGATGTGGAAGAAGGCCCACTCGTACGCTTAAAAGGGATGAGAATTTTTTATTCAAAGCTGTCGACTAAGACGTGTATTGTGGGAACGCAGCAAGATCCAAAAGCAATGCAAAAGGACCAAACATCAGCAAGCTGGGTTGGATAATCTCATCTCAGGGGTGGCATCGCGCTTTCAATAAATATACTATGGCTCAGATGCTAACAATACACGAACGCTTGTCCCTTGATAAAACTTCCCATATCCTATCCATGTATACAATCCCAATGCCCTACAACACGTCATTCATGGCCACACATGGATGCATTATCATCGGACACGCTGGTGAGCATTTCACTCGAGCATTATTTAAGTGTGCCGGAGACTTCAAAATCAAATGAGTGAACTAGAGTGTATTGGGCAAGGGTATCCGGGTCTGTTCCCTACGTCATTTTTCTAATGAAAACAAGCTGGAATTGTGCAAGACCTTAAAAAAATTTTAGGGCAATTGCGTGCTTCGGTTGAGACCGTGCAATTCCCTAACCGTTGACCATAGTAGAGAAAACTCGATGAATCTTTTTACCGTTCAAATCGAATCAATCAAATCAATGTTGAATTTGCCGTGGTGTGACTACTGTCGGTTATCATCAGTCCAAACGCTGAGCACTGCCAGCTCATAATGTCAATGCCATTTCAACTAGCAAAAGATCACAAGAATGTTCAGACTTCATTGATATGTATCCACTCTTTGTAAATGACGTGAATCACTAGAATTGGCGGTACAAGAAATCGACCATGCACATTCACACAGATCTGAGGAAAATTTGAGCGTTGGTATACATCTAATTCATTGATTACACGTGAGCAGTTAAAAATTGATCATGCACATTCAGATCTGAGGAAAATTTGAGCGTTGGTATACATCTAATTCATTGATTAAACCGTGAGCCGTTAAAAATCTCATCCATGGTCTAAAGTAATAGTAAAGTACTATGTTAATCCGAGCCTAAAACGTTTTCTCCGTATTTTCATTTTCTCATCAGATCTAGTGAGGGGTATTTTTTGTTCGGTTTTCTTGCTTAGCTTGGCCCCTTTGCTTCGCGCGATAGCTTGAATTTTTCGCTTTGTCCGTCTTTAAGACTGAGCCACTTTCTTTCGACGCTTGTTATCTCAAAGATATTGTAAAATAATCCGGAGGGTGAGTCTTTCAATTTGATGGCTTTTTGATTCTGATCCTACACCTTTTCTCCAAAAAGCAATCTCTGCTTATGAAATCCATACCCCATTATTTTGTCAGGGATATCAGGGAACTCTATATATAAAGAACGATTTTTTTTGTTGGTTGTCATAGCCCAGTCCAGTTTATCCTTCTTTTTTGTTATCATGTGATTTATTGAGAGTTGCAGACCGCCGTTGTGATCGGTCGTTTTATTCTACTTTTACCCCTTCACTGCCAAACATGTTTTGCCTTCCCAATACTTGTGATTTACTTAGTAAAACATTTCGCGTTTTCGGCGATGTTGAATTTTTACTGAAACATAAGACAAAACCTTTATACTCCTCAACTTCAAAATTGATCGTCAAAAATTTAAACAATTACAAACTGTAAGAATTTATTCAAATGTAGGTCTTTGGCAGTTTTGCACATTACAGTCATTGATGAACATTTTTTTTATATTGCAAGACTGAGAAAAACTGAAACAAATCTAAAATTGTGAATCATTAGTTAATATAGGTGTCTATTGGATTTTCTAATATTTGAAAGAAAACAATGTCTATATTTCTGTAAAATTATCAACAGATATTAAATACGAGTATTTTATATTGGACACAAAAAGAGGGTTAAAATACTTATTTAATAATATTGCAAATTTTGAGAGATAGTATTAGATATTTAAAAACTTTTAAATTAGACCGAGGGACACGTTCATAGTTCTTCAATGAGTCGAGGGATTTGATATTAAAAAAACATATTTTGTATTGTTGACCTTTTTTTAAAGAATTGAATGCATTATTTTGATGTTTCACTGGGATATGAAAGTGTTGACTGAAGCACATTTTTAATGAAGCGCGGTAGCGCTTCATGTTGAAAATATGCGCCCTGTCAACACTTCCATAATCCCTATGAAACTTCAAAATAATGCATTCAATTCTTATAATTGCATTTGAAAACCAAATCATAAAAAAAACAAATTTATTAAAAAGATCCTACATCATGTACAATGGGATTCTTTTTTACTAATTCATCCGCCACGTGGTCAGATGATCAAATATGTTTCATTGGAATTGCAACTTTACATTGATATGCCACGTGAGCGATGTTCACCTATCAAATTGACGGAATACAAATAAATATTCATGAAATGTAATTATTAAGAAAGTGAAAGGTTTTGTTTGTTAGTTGTCCTTTATTCCCTGTTTTACACAGACAAACATCATCACAGTTATACTTGTTTGTCAATTTTCCAAAAGATGCAAATATTTTCATAACATGACATAACAAAGATATATATATATATATTCCTTTTTTAAGGGTGTTTAACTTATTTTTGTGTGCTATTTTGAAATGACAGTACCAGGCTTTACCCATTACGGGTTTCATTTCCTCGTGTGCAAGGTCAGTGATTTTGTCTATGAAATTTATAATTTGTAGTTAATAACGTTTAGCTTTTACCTTTCTTTTTACAAACGTTTTTGAGACATTTTTCTTGTTAAAGCTTGAAATTAGTTGGAATCTCTAATAATAAACATGTGAAACAATGTTTATCTTTCAGTCGACAAAACAAACTGTCTTGTGAGATCGATAAACATCATGAAGAGGTTTCAGTTGTTCACAGTTGAAACACCATTTTTCCATAAGTCTGGTCGCTTTCTGCTAGTATTTTTGAATAAATAATAAATCATGTCATGTTTGCGATCCCTAAAAACGCGGTATATTTCATCGTGCTTTCTCTTTACACCTATGCCCAATTGCCATCGATGCATGTTTTGTTGACGCAAGCTGCCATTTGTGCAAATTCAAGAATACATACTTGTACATGTAACAATTACAATCTATCCCCTTATGAACTTTATTAATTCTGAATTTTTCAAAAATTTCTTTGAAAAAAAAATGGAAGCCGTTTTTTCCGATGTTATTTCTTTCCAATCAATGTCAGGTGTAAATTCAAACGTCAGATACAGCGTTCACCCCTTCTGAAACTTTAAGAGAACGATCTATAAAAAGAAAAAAATTGATACAGACAGGTGCACACAGTTCACAAAAAAAATCTATACTTTTTCATAAATAAACATTTTAAAAAACATTTTCTCACTATTGTTTTAATCACCACACTTCAATTAAGCATTTCAACTTAAATTATTACTAAAAGAAGGGTTAAAAACAACAAAAGAAATTTAATACTAGTTATGATTTACGCCCTGACAAGTGGATAGTTACATTAATAAGACCTTTCATTATTTAAATTTTGAAAGTTTATATAGAGGTAATAATTCGTTATGACTTTAAATCATATGTTTGGTAAACTGCATTATATTTACTAAACCATGCAAGATAGTGATTCCTTTGAATCTTAAGGTTTGTCATAGACGGTTTGTATTCAGATTGTATGTCTAATTAGTTCACCAGTTAACAATATAATATATTTTGATTTTTTTGGGGTTCTATCTAAGAAAAGGAAGACAACACATACATTGAAACTGACCATCAAGACCTGAACCTTTTACATCCCGAACCAAATGTATTTTTATCAATTACATTTTAATTATTATTTTATTAAGTCTGTCTACGATAGATCATAATAGGTTCAACAACCACTTCGGCTTACCAGATTTTCATTGGCTTTAGCAATATTAGCTATTGTTTAGCAGTTTTTTAGCTCACCTGGCCTAAAAGGCCATGTAAGCTTTTGCCATCAATATGTGTCCATTGTCCGTCGTCTGTCTGTCCTTCTGTCAACAATTTCAAAAATCTTCTCCTCTGAAACCGCTTTGCCAAATGTAACCAAACTTGACTTGAATCATAACCAGGGTATGACTTCTCAAAATTGTGTTCTATTAGTCGGCTGGTCAAACAAGATGACCGCCATTGCTAAAAATAGAACATAGGGGTAAATTGCAGTTTTTGGCTAATAACTCGAAAACCGTTACAGATATAAAACATCTGACATGGATGGAAATGATCAGCATAATGAGATCTACCCACTGTGCAATTTTGATGAACATCTGAAACCCATCTCGGAGTTATAGCCCTTTTTCCGTAAAATTTTCTAATTTTTTTCATTTTTTTATTTTTTATTCTAAAAAAAGTGTAACAGATAGAGGTCAAGTGTAATTGCCGAAATGTTCAGCATATGAAGATCTATCAACCCTGAAATTTTGAAGAAAATCCATTAACCTTTGCAGGAGTTATTGCCCCTTTTTTGCTGAATTTTAAAAATTTTCTTATTTTTCATCTGTTATTTCCAAAACTATAGAAGATGAAGGTTAAGTGCCAAATGATGAAATGTTTGCCATGCTGTGGCGACTTCAAAACTGGTGTTGAAAATAGTTCATTGACCGCCATTTTTAAAATGGCAGCCAAAAAAGGCGGGAAAATTCAACATTGTCCGATTCCAATGAAATTTGGTTTCAAAATAGATATTGATGTTGCGACTTCAAAACTGATGTTTAAAATTGTTCGTTGACCGCCATTTTCAAAATGGTCGCCAAGAAAGCCGGGAAAATTCAACATTGTCCGATTTCAATGAAATGTGGTTTCCAATAGGTATTCAATAGAAAATTCAACATTATATGATTTCAATTAAAATTGGGATCCAAGTGGATACTGATGTCACTACTTCAAAACCTGTGTTGAAAATTGTTTGTTGACTGCCATTTTCAAATGGCTGCCAAAAAAGGTGGAAGTCAAAAAAGCCCAACAAAGAAATATAGTAAAACATGGTCAGACTTTAAATACAGTTCAAGATATTGGTGGTGTTCGAGCTATAAAAGTTTGAGAGACTGAATATCAACTTTATAACTTACAATGAAACCTTGATTGTGGAATCTGAAAGCCAGGTGAGCGATACAGGCTCCTGGGAGCCACAGGTTTTCAACTGAATATGGACATTAAGTTGATGCAAGATTTTTGCTGAAAGACATGTCTGCAAGAGCAACTAAATGTAAATGACATGGCTCCAATTAAATAACTTTAAGTCTTGCAGATTAATGGGATTTAAATTTCACTTCCGATCAATTCCGAATACTTCAATTTTCATGTCATGGATTCATGTTTAAAATTATAACATTTTGTGCTAGGAAACCCAGTTTGCACCAGGGCTTGTTCGATGATAAATTCTCCTATCCAAAGCTTATCAAACGATAATCAAGTTTATCTATTTTATGTTAAATAAAGCAGTCCGTTTATTTCGTTAATTTTGATTAAATCTCATTAGTAAATTTTGAAATTTGAGAAGCTCGCCGGCGTTTCGTTCCTATTAATTACCTGAATCGATTTAAAAACAAACTGTATTCAAGAGAGAATCGTCGTGAAAACTATACTTAAAAGATGTGAAATAACAGTTGCGACAAATTTTGAACAAAAATGAAAAAAGACGATTGGCGTCAAAATTTACTCTCGATGACAAAGAATACCGAAGGAACACATTATAAGTGGGTTACCTTAATCAGAGTCCGGAGACACGAAAATAGCGAGAATACAAAAAAAAAATAAAAATTAATTCAATAAATAAACAAAAAACAAAAACAAACAAAGACACGATTACATCTTTAAAAAAAAACCTAGAGATACCAAGTGCTTTGAAAGGGCAAGCATATCATGGAATATTAAAAGTGAAATTTTGAGCAAGGAATTAATAAATTTTAATTCATTATAACCCTTTTCTTCAATAATCTCACTTTTGTTTGACATCGGAAATCTTTTATGATTATACCCTGAGAATGTTTAAAGGAATAAGCAAAAATTAGTGTATTCGTTGTCTCTTCAATTTCGAGCTCACTTGGGTAGTCCGATGTAAACATTCTTTAAATCATGAATTGTCAAGAGAAAGTACATCGTCTGAAAATAAATGACTGGGCTCTTGTTTTTTTTTTTCTGTTGGATGAGCCCTTGTCAAACTTTGCTTCATTCGCATAAAGGAAATGGTCAACTGAAGGTGGCGCACAATCTGTTCCGATCGGAATCACTATTGTTTGTTCAAAGCGCGGCTTTTACATTCAACGAAAATGTTAATGATAAAATATCAAGCATTTTTATCACTACATTTCCACTGTATTTCTGACGTGACATAGCTCTTAAGATTGTTGGGAGTTCGGACTAGTTTTGCCTTTTCGGAGAATAAAACATTACACTAAATGCCGATGAAAGGATTCCCAACCGTTTCTGCCTTTTAACACCAAGGTAACCACAGAATTACAGAAGGATTACGAAATGCAGACTCAAAATAGTTTTCTTTTATATTTGTCCTGTTTTCACGTTTCTTTGGCGATGGTAGAAATAGTTTTCTCTTCTCTAGAAGGAAGTTAGTGAAGTAGAGATGATTAAAGAGTTATCTTTTCCTCGATCTCATCATGTGACCGACAAATAAGTCAAAATAAACTTTCAGCCATTTTCCCATGATAGAGTCTGGATAGAAAGTTTCTTCATCTCTCTCTAAGTTCCAATCATAATTTTGGTAGGTTTGTCCAACTAGAATCAACAGATCTGTAGGGCCTGCTCAAATACTTCGGTGTTTTTTATTATTTGTAACTAGCTTTTTAAGAGTTTTTTTTTTGCATCTGCAGGGAGGGTGGTCTTTTTATCTTTGTTTTGGCGCGTAACTTCTACAAATTTTGCTGAATTGAATCATACGCACCACAATATAAGTGATAAAAATCATATGCTTTGATAAACATGACCAGCTGCTAAAATAATGAAAACTGCAGACTTTTTAAAGTTTATAGAACCCAAATTATGTGATAAAACAAACAATATTGGACCATTAAAATCGAATTGAGCAAATTTGGGGTCCTTCTTGACACCATGAAACAAAATGGTAAAATCCTTAACAATTAATTAAAACAAACCCATCCTTTCAGGTTATTTCCCTGTCAAACGACCTTGTTTTCATTGTTGGTGTCCAAATATTTTTTTCTGCGAAAAAATTGATTTTTAGAAACATATTTCCATTTAATTTTGGATACCAGCAATGTCGGAAGCGTACCACAAGACAATAAAACATTTCCTGCTTAGTATTTGCATGTCGGAACCTAACTTTTGTACAAATGCAATACAGTTGTTAATGAAAACACCAGGGCAGTTGAAAAAAAAATATCCCTTTGTTTAACATTTTGTTAATTCTTATTATCCTGAGATTAAATTTTATCACTTTGCATTTGAATCATGTTGCCGGTCAGTGGTTCTCTAGATAGCATAATCCCCTTTTTTCACTTCAATTACCTTTTCTTTCTTTGAGATACAAGCGCAATGTATTACTATATAAGTATGAAAAAAAGTTGTAATTATCATTTGGAGTTTAAAATTTTATCTTTACTGAATAAGAATAGAACAAACGCTCTGAAGAAATATGAAGAAACAGACGTCACGATTATACTTAAGTTTACTAAATCAGCATATTTAAAATAGAAAGAAAACATAAATAAAAATGATTCTTCATTATAACTATAAATTTGGCAAAAACTTTTTTTTCTAAAATTTGATTATTGATTACAAGTTTTGAAAGAACAGAAACAGCATGTTTGCAATACATGTACATGTTTGTGTAATGTAGTATTGTATAGATGAGCATGGCTTAGTCCGTCTTAATTTGGAAGTTACGATTATTTTAAAGATTAATAGTAGAATTTGACATTTAATCGATGCAGAACAACTTTACAATATGTACATGATTAATCCATATATCCAGCATTATGTGATAAATATGTATGTATATATATATTAATTGAAAAGGTCATAATTGTTTTGTGGAGATCAAATCAAATCATCAGGAAAACCCTAAACCAAAAATTTGTAAAATCTGAAAAAAGCTCAAATAACAACAACAAAAAAAAGATGTATGTGACAAGCCAAGGTCAGCTAAGGACAGAACTATGCAAGAGCCAACTTTTCTAAAATATATTTAATGCAATTTTCCAGATAAAACTGTCCAACTGTTTAAAAGAAATTCAAAGACGCACAGGTAATTGTTCCGCATGATGTGCTACTTTGAATTTACCATCTTTATTGTTGACCCTGTGGTTTAGCGCAAGTGAAACTTATGCACATAATAACTTTTTTGCAAGACTATCCCCTAAATATAGAACAATCAAAAATCGAAAGTGCATGCACGACAAATATCTGTTGTATATTGAATTAATGTTCTGACAATTTTTTTGAGACAATGGTATATACAAGGAAAACATTATCCCCCCCCCGATTTCGGGTATTTAAGTTTCTTTGATATATAATGTGGTATTCAGTGAGTCCATATCTTGTATTATTATTAATTGTCGAGACATCTATTGTATCCCATAAAAGTACGTAACGGATGACGTACGTATAGGGACCGTTTATTTTTGTAGTATTGAAAACAATCTATGGTGGCAAGTTTTCATTCCAAATGACAAGTACTGTATACCTGACTCAATATGAAATAAAAAAAAAACAATCTATTTGCATTTTTACAGCAAACTTTAACACTTTAACAGCCGTTAAATACGACTCGTATCTCTCTCGTCAAAGCTGGTCATACGTACGACATACTTTTCTAGGTGACAATGACCTTAACCAGACCATGAAGATGTAGATCGATAATTTATTTGACTGAATCTACGACGTATTCTTGATGTTTGAAATCGATTTTGGCAATGGGAGAGGATCATTTAATGCTACATGGTCATACCGAAATCGACAAGAGCAATCTCTTTATAACTTTTCTTTCAAGGCATACATCGGTTAAAGGAACAATGAAAGGGGAAATCCATAATTGAAATTTGATATCAAACACGTTTGATCGATTGATTGATTGATTGATAAAGGGTTTAACGTCACTTTCATCAGTATTTCAGCTATTTCATAGCTCCGTCAGTTTTACTGGCGGAGGGATCCGGAGAAAACCACCGACCTTGGCCAATACGAATTCAGACAGCATGACAAAGACAAAACAAATAAACAAAAAATGAACAAAAATCGCCACAAAACTGAAGCGCTAGCAGCGGAAGCAACTTTTTGATAATTATATAGAACACATTATTTTGAGAATAAAATAATCTAGCTTAGGAGAAAAAAGAGATATAGAATTAAGTAAGTTATATTTTACTTAAGAAAGACAATGATACATTTGAAGCAAAAAAATCTTATACAGTCAGTAATATTTTTTATAAGTGCGCGGGAATAATCTAAGTTAAGGCCCTTCCAAATCATTCAATAGTTGATGTCTGTGATGAACGGATTCTTGTTGCATGCATCGCGTCAAGATCAAGACCAGTAAATTCATTCTGGCTATGTGTTATGAAATCACAATTATTCTTTTTTTATGAATTCTAAGAATTTGTATGTACAAAATTCAGAAAGAATACCACATGTCACCCTTTGGTTGATGCCCTTGACGGAATGAGGATAAGATACTTGGAGTAGGCGCTAAAAGGATTGATTGATTGATTGATAACTTAGAGTATCACGTCCGGTGAGCAGTATTTCAGTTATATCAGAACGAATACAAAATATAAGTAAAATGAAGAAATAAATAAAGGTCGAAAGGACAATCGGGGGGAAGACGTTTGATTACCACTAGAAAAGGGGAGAAATGGGTAGGGGCAGGACATTTAGCCTTATATACCGCCTCGGAAGAATGCTCTCCTTTCAACACTAATAGTGCGTGAAACTTGGCGTTTCTCCGCATGCACAGTCCCTCTTCGATGGTTTACGATCCGGCTTTCCGTATTATGACCTTACTATCCCGTATGGAAAAGGCATTCCCCTTACCACCACTTGGAGACCCGCCTTGTACCTCTGTAGACGAAGCCCCTGAATACACAGATCCAGGTGCCAGGCGCTATAATATTGCCTATAATTTTGGTATAAAATGTTTATTTTGTAAAAAAGAAATCTAAGAATTACACCGCAGTATTATTTAATAAGAAAAGTAAAACACATGATATTTTTTTATTAATAACACAGACGTACTGCTTGGTTATCAGTATCTCCAATAAAACTACGAGAAGAAAATCGAAGGAAAACCTTATGGTTAATTCTTTATTGTGAAATTTCTTCACAGTGAAGTGGAGATTTTTTCCTATTCGGTCAGATTTCTGTCAGTGTCATGAATTTATTTTAGAAACAATCAGAATTAAACATTTTTATATCTTTTCTTCTGGGAAATATTTCAGCGATATCGATGAGTAAAGTTACGTAATATAAAGTAATAATTTTTTGTAAGTTTAAACGTGTAGAAAAAAATCACGGCGTAAAAAATGTGACAAGAGAAACGAGGATGTAACCGACATCAGCTTAAAAATCCGTGAATCTGGTAAGCTATGATGATGGTTGTCTGCAAGAAGTGTCGATCCTTCAATACCACGTGAAATTACTTGAATTTACATCGCATCAGAAAAAATAAAAACAATAAAAAAATAAAATAAATAAATGAATAAAACGTGTTTCTTAGTACAATCCAAACGCTTGGAATTTTAAGGCCGGGTCCTGTCTTCGAAAAGAGAGTTGTCAATTGGTTCCAGAAAAAGAGAGTTCCGGACTATATTTGCCATTTTTTTCTCACTTTTCCCCAAAATTATGCACGATTTGTTTCAGAAAAAGGTTTCCATCCAAAACCCCACCTCGCATCTTCCAAAGTAGACTTATTCAAACTTAATGAGCTGCCTTCTACCAACAGCAACAGTTTAAATATCCGATTACAAATGTGATAGCTCATAACGTGACCGACAAACATAATCACCAATGACACATATCAAAAAGGTATGTTCGATTCTCTCGTAACATTTATGAGGTTGTATGTAGGTGCCTAAAATCTTATCCTGGAAAAAGGAGAAAACAATAAACAATCGATTACAAAACAATCATCTGTTATAGAAACTACAACAACCCTTACAATGGTTATTGCACATGTTACATCTTTGTTTTACTTGGTACATGATAAAGGATCCCATTTGTCATGCTTCGTGATCATAGGTAAAGTTGCGTCGAGATAGGTATTTTTCGTCGAGTTACGTACTTTTATGGAATATCTCTATTAAATATTGAAAAGCTTATCTGAAAGGATATGAAAAATCGCCGGTTCCGACCGTTGTTGCGTCCTTCATTAACTGTTATAATGTTAAACAAAACATTATAAAAATTATCTTACAATGATTTTCTTTTATTTCATAACTTGAAGTTGCCACCACATCTATGGTTGTGTTCCACATCTTAAAAACAACAGTGGTGTTACATTTGGTTTGTATGAATTAAACTAAACTAAATTAACTAAATTAATTAAACTTTTATCCGTGGACATTAATTTTCGCGGTGTTCATTAATACCACTACTTCGTGGGTATTTATATTCGTGATTACGAATTCTATATATAATTTAGTATGAGGTTAATTTGGAGCATTTTTGACCATCTCCAAAACAATTTTAAAAAAATGCAAAATGTGAAGAACGAGTCTACCAAAAATTTCAAGAATTCCACTGCAAATTCTCGACAAAATTATGTCAAGATTGTTTCTTTTTAACCTCATTTTAAGACAAGGCAGCAACTGCATATACTTGACATTACTATTTTCTAATAGAGCTAGGTTAGTCATTCAAAATATATAAAAAATCTCGGTGGGGTTAAAATTAGTGTCTTCAAAATTTTAATGTCAAAGTTGGTTACCACGGAAACATGACGAATATGTCCATTTCTGTAGAATACTGTATACCTATGAGGTAAGTGTTTGTAGTATGTTAGATCAAATCACTATTCATTAAATAATTTAATAGAGTTAAATCGTTCTTTTTGCTGATTTGCATTAGAATAGAGATAATCAAACTGTATTTTAGGATCTTCAGGGGTAAATCTAAGATATTACTGTCACAAACTACCGTTTTCCGGCTCCGCTAATGCGTCTCAAAAAACCCTGTTTGTGGCAGTAAAATCTACGATTTACCCCCTCTGATCCTAAAATATAGTATGATTATTCCTTAAATTGAGCTTTTGAAAAGGATCAGTTAAAATATTTGATTTTTAAAGTGACTTTGGAGACAAGTAATTGACCTTGAAATCATTCCAAGGTTATTACATCATGTACATGCTGAATGTATCCTTTAAAGTTGTATATGACGAAGAATATTTATATGTACGGTAGGGTAAATGATAATTTTATGCAGTTTTCAAAGAAAGCTCCAATTTTGAATTGTTAACATTGCTCTATTAGGACACTTACTCTTACCTCATTGAGTTTTTTTTAACATTTTTGAAAAACTATTTTACGAGAAGATGTATATTACGGAAGCCGTAAGGGGACACAAAAAGAATAAGGCACGGACCATTTGATTTTCGGGGGGGGGGGGGGGGGGGNGGGGCTGGGATTTTCACCAGTGCCGGGAAATTTTTTTTTGCCCGCTTCGCGGGCCAGATTATTTTTTTTCCCCATATACACAATGCTAGAAAATTTTGTTGAGACGGGCTTTTTTTCTAATGAACAGGATCAGGTACAGAATTATTTTTTTCAACCCAGATGCTGGCCAGAGAATTTTTTTTTTGCAAAAGTCAGGGCCAGAAAATTTTTTTTCTAAAAAATACCAGCCCCTCCCTGAAAATCAAATGGTCCGTGCCTAAGTAAAAATGTTTTTTCAATTCGAGATCACGATAAAACCATACCGTTTTACCGAGATCTCGATAAAAATTATATGGTTATCTCGATAAAACAAACACTGATATATCGAGATCTCGGATTATTATATCATTATCTCAATAAAACCATCATCATTGTGATATCGAGATCTCGCATTATTATATCGTTATCTCCATTAAACCATCATTGTTATAACGAGATCTCGGATTGTTATATCGTTATCTCAGTTTATTATATCGATATCTCGATTTATTATATCGTGATCTCGGATTGTTATAACGTTATCAAAATTTTGGCTGATATGTTTGCGGATAAAAAGACATGGCCACCATTACTAAAAATAGAACAAAGGGGTAAAATGCAGACTTTGACTTATATCTTGAACACCATTACAGCTAGAGAGAATCTAACAGGGGCAAAAATGTTCAGAAACATAGCATCAACCTTTGGTTAATTTAGGTCAAAACCGTCAGACATCTTATATGTGTTATCGCCCTTAAATGACGATTTTTCACAAATGTTACCATTTTTCGCTATTTTTATGCCCCGCCACGAAGTGGAAGGGGCATATAGATTTACCTTTGTCCGTCCGTCCATACGTCGTCCCGATTTGGTAAAGTTTTGCGTTTAGCTCCGCTTCTTAGAAAGTAGGAAGAGAATATCAATGATATATCACATGTATAATCATCTTATATAGTACAACAGCGATCAACCACATTTGAGTCACTTTGACCTACATTTCATGGGTGAGTGACTTCTAAAACTTTTCATTTTGTAGAAACCTATGGTTATATAGCAATGATATTTCACAAGTGCAATGTTCTTATGCAGAGAAGTGCAGTTCAGCATCTTTTGGGTCACTGTGACCTAGATTGTATGAATGAGTGACTTTGGCTAAAATTTGCATTTAGGTCCATTTCTCAGTAACCCATGGTAGTGCCAAAATGATATTATACTAGCACAGTGTTCCTAGATGGTACTACACATCTCATCAATATTTAGGTCATTATGACCTACATTTTATGCTTGAGTGACTTTGGATAAATTTTGCATTTTGGGGTATTTCTCATTCAGAGTTAGTAGTATAACCATGATATTTCATCAGTATAATGTTTTTATAAATTCCTGAACTCCTCATTAATATTTGGGTCAAGATGACATATATTTTACGCTTCAATTACCTTAGATAAATTATGCATTTAAGACTATTGTCATATTTTTTTTTTTGATTTGTCAATGATGTTTCACTTTTATTGTCATTTCCTGGAATACTACTATATAGTTTAGCACAATATTTGCAGTTTGAGTCAGTATAAACCCCATATTGGTTGTTGACAGCGGGGCATCCGTGTTCTGCAGCATAAGATCTACAAAATGTATTATGACCAAAATTGTTAGACGACGCTAGAGTGATTGCCCTTAAAGAGTGATTTTTTGCCAGTTTTAACATTTTTGTTAACATTAGACGGCTCTAATGGAGTTATTGCTCTTGAATGCAAATTTTGACAATTTCGACATTTTTAGTTAACTTTGACAAAAATTTTCTCTCTGAAACTACCTGGCCAATTGTAACCAAGCTTTGCCAAAATGATTCCCAGGATAACTAGTTAAATTTATTTGTGAGCTCTTGACAGACGAAAAAACATGGTTACGATGGCTAAAGATAGAACATAGGAGTAAAACCTAAACATTGACTCACATTCCGAATACCATTACATAAAGAAAATCTGACAGCACAGGGCAGAAATGTTCAGAATGACAAGATCTCCATTTGTTGTATTCGTCAGACAACATCCTATAGGAGTTATTGCCCTTAAATGATGATTGTCGACAAATTTACTGTTTTGTGGCTATTTTTTCAAAAACTATAATAGATAGAAAGAAACTTTTAATTGCAAAAATGTTCAGAATGACACAATCTACATTTATTATATTTGTGTCAGAGGACGTTTATAGCAGTTATGAGGGCCCCGCCACAAAAAGTGGCGGATGCCCTATAGTGATCAGTCTGTCCATCTGTGCGTCCGTCTGTCTGTCCGTAACAAAACAACGGCAGTAGAATACCGAAGGAACAAAGGAGTGAAATTTACAAAAATCGAAGTCCAAAGACAGAAAACAATGACGTTAGACAGGTACAAAGCACAGAAACAGAAATTACAACATTCAAAACATAGGCACTCACAGTGTGAACTCAAGTAAAACTGAGAGTGACATCAGGTGCTCCGGAAGGGTAAGCATGTCCTGCTCTGTTAACAGCACCCGTCACACTGTGAGTGATACAATCCGGGAAAATGTCAAAGTCGGTAGTCAAATCCGGGTAGACGTGAATCTAGCTGAAAATGTCCACTTTCATTTGGGATACTGACACGTCATATCTTTCAATGATGTTATGATGACGGCCTTAGAATTTCTTGAGGGATGAAATTAACATAGGTTGAACAAATCCCTGACTAAGAAGCTTTTGGGACAGTGTTTTTGCTCTGTTCAAAAAATCACTGTACAAAGTACACGCTCGACAGTAACGAATCAACTGTGAAATGTACACTCCATAGGCTGGAGAGGTAGGTATATTGCTGCTAAGAAAGGGAAAGTTCACAATTGGGAAATTAAAATCATCACGCTTGTCATATAGCTTAGATTTCAAACGTCTGTCTTCGTCAATATACAATAAAAGATCTAGGTACGAAGCTGAAGTAGGTTTTTTCAGTTGTTTCTTTAATTTCAAGCTCATTTGGATAGATCTGATGTAAATACTACTTAAATCTTGTCCAGATTGTAACTTTTTTATCTTAAAGTGTAGGTTCATGATATTTGGCATGAAGGTTGATCAACTCAACAATGTGTCGTGTACTATGGTTGGTGAGCTTGGACCTTCAACTTTGACCTCAAGGTCAAATTAATGGTTTTTGCATGACTGATTCGTGTCCGGTCTGTAACTTTTTTATCTTAAAGTGTAGGCGTTTGATATTTGGCATGAAGGTAGATCAACTCAAGGCACTATGGTTGGTGACCTTGAACCTTGAACTTTGACCTCAAGGTCAAACTAATGGTTTTTGCATGACAGATTCATGTTCGGTCTGTAACTTTTTTATCTTAAGATGTAGGCTTTTGATATTTGGCTTGAAGGTAGATCAACTCAAAACGGAATGTCTGGTTCTATGGTGGGTGACGTTGGACCTTGGAATTTGACCTTAAGGTCAAATTAATGGTTTTGTATGAGACATTCGTGTCTGTGTTGTAATACGAGATCTTGCTATAGCAATATTGATTTTATCGAGATAACGATATAGTAATCCGAGATCTCGATATAACAATATTGGTTTTACCGAGATAAAGTTATAACAATCCGTGATCTCGATATAATAAATCGAGATATCGATATAATAGATTGAGATCTCGATATGATAAATCAAGATATCGATATAATAAATTGAGATGTAATAATCCGAGATCTCGTTATAACAATTTTGGTTTTATCGAGATAACGATATAATAAAGCGAGATATCGATATAACAATGATGGTTTTATTGAGATAACGATATAATAATGCGAGATCTCGATATAACAATGATGGTTTTATCGAGAAAACGATATAATAATCCGAGATCTCGATATATTAGTGTTTGTTTTATCGAGATAACCATATAACTTTTATCGAGATCTCGGTAAAACGGTTCTGTTTTATCGTGATCTCGAATTGAAATTTTTTTTTACTTATTCTTTGTGTGTCCCCTTACGGCTTCCGTAGTATATGTATATGACAATGTTACTATTAAATATATGTAGTTGGTGCCTTTTCTTAAAATTGACCACGAAAAATGACAAAATTGGCGTAATTTTGTCGAAAATTTGCAGTGAAAAAATATCAATTACTTGACATATTCGATTTCCTCGTTCTGACTTCATATTTATGCAAAATTTTTAAACTAATGCCAAGATGGTCAATAATTCTTCAAATTAACCTCGGAAAAAGTTATATATGAAATGTATTTATTTTCCTTGAGAAAAACTGGAATTGAAAACTGCATACTTTAGAATTTTTGAAATGGCCCAAGATGGCCATCATGGTTACCATGGCAACAGAGGTCAATAATAACAAACTAGCATTTTTTTTACTAATTGGTTAATAGCGACATATAAAATGAAATTCAGCTAAATCTGTAACATGTCATTTCCAAGTTACTCTGGTGCTTACAGAGAATCTATGTTAGAACTTTAGGCGAAAATTGATTCATGTGGAACTTATTTCGTGGTTTTGCCAAACATCGGAATCGACAAAACTGGAACCTCACAAACATTAGTACTTTCACAGTATCTTCCAGATTTTGTTCACACATCAGAACTAAGAGCTATTACATTTACTAAAACTAAAAAAAATAAAATAAAAATGATATACTTCAAACAGTAGAACAGGAGCCTTTCCTAATTAAATGGGATGCCCGTTTTGTCAATGGAAAGCGTTTATGGGAGCGTTACTGTAAAATTCTCAATACATCTTTGTTCATGCAATTTGTATGGTTACCATTGTCATACCTCCATGGCTGCATTAAAATCAAACATGATGATGAAAACGTTGAAAAAACTGGATAAAGATCATTCGCTACTCATCGCGTCTTGCTTCTGAAGACCCAAATTGCCTGACATTTCATATCATTACAAATGGAAGAAGGTGGTCATTGATATTCTTATAGTACATGATCGTTATTTTTTTTCATTTTTTTGTATGTTTGTCAGTTGGAACTAGAAACATGTATCTTCGCTTTTCTTTTTTACGCGTATATGTAACACTTTGATTTGAAGCAGCTAATATTCACTGCAACACATCAAAAGTAAGAATTAATGTCACCAAAACTAAGCATTTTCAAAGAAACAGAATATTAAAAGAACTGGGATACTTTGACAATTGTTGAAAAAGACCATTTCCCTTTCTGTACTTAAAAAATCAAAAGTATTCTTTAATACATCAGTTCCTGTAATGTTCAGGTCTGTACAGGTTAAAATATCCTATGACTGTCGGATACAAGAATCTTCAAATTTTACTGATCACTATTGGTATTATCATCTCCTCGGGACGTAAACAGTTTAGTGAAGGAAAAAATAAGAATTTAAATTATTGTATAACAGTATATTATAAAAGAATTTGCATAACTGACAAAAAAGTTTGTTTCTTTTCCGCATCGACTATAATCTGCCTTGTTGCTATACATTCGAACGATTTTTTTTGCACATGGGCGTATATAGTCATACCTTGTCATTTGTCTTTTTTACTTGACAACATTCTAAACTAGTCGTCTTTTTCGTTATCCTAAATGGTATTTTTTTTTAAAGTTGTTCAAAAGAAGGTTTATCAACGTTGTGATCTTAACTTGTTTTTGAAACTTTTGTGATCATTGTCTTCATTATAAATTGTATTCTAAACAGGTGTACCACAATGAACCACACTGTTATTTATTATTATTTTTTTAATCGGAAAAAGTATACATTTGCTCATGCTATTAAACATTATCTGGCGCCAGGAAGAATTTATTTTTTTTTAACAAAATTCGTGTAAAAATAGTGCAACAAGATAAGACAATAACACATTAAACATGTGAACATTTACGAAATGAATATATAACGACACACAGTTGTAATGCAAACATTCCCCATTCTGGTTGTGGTTGCTACTATTCTGTTATAACTTTAAATAATCTATTTACTGCAAGATTACACCAAGAATATAAAGGAACAAGTCCCAGTAAAATAAAAAAAAAGAGAAAATTTCCAAAGAGAAAAGAGTCAACGTCCAAGAGGCAAAAAGACAAAGCAGTTGGAAATTCTCCGAAAAATTGTAGACTGCAATGGTCCTGACTTGGTACAGGCATTTCAAATGAAATTGTTGGTTAAACTGGTTTTATGGCGCACAACTCTCCTCCATTGCGGTTGTGTCAATTGATATTGAAAGGTCGTAGACAGTTCGGACCGAAACTTCAAAGTTTTTCACAAGGGACTGATATCTATTAAAAAAATTTTAAAGATCGTATGAGACAGCATTTAATAAGACGGTCACGATGATAACTCTGGCTAATGATAAAATCTGTATAATTTGTGCTAGCTCTCGCGTCACGAATCAATTGTGAAACATACACTCCGTAAGCAGGAGAAGTTAAAATATTACTGTCCATGAAATTGATAGTTTTGAAATTAAAATCGTTCCTTTCGTCGTGAATTTTAGTATTGAGATGACCATTTGTCACATTCGAGATGTAAGTTGAAAAAAAAGATGTAAATCTACAGGTTTCTATGGTTTCCCTTATCTCGAGTTCTGAAGGATATATTAGTTCTATCCATTTAGTTAAAGATGCATTGTAAACTAATGGAAAGAAAATCATCGATATATCTATAAGAGAGATTGAAGGATCAAGCAGCATCTTATATTTTATGATCTTCATGAGTTCCTGAAGACTTCAGTCTCGTAGGAATATCAAAACACATGTCTGCGAGTGGAGATGCACAATTCATGTCCATCGGTATACCAATTTGCTGTTGATAAATAGCACCTCCAAAAGGGACAAATATATTAACAATACGAAACTCAAGCACACTGCACACCTGTTATTCAACTTGGCATACGTTTACTTTTGAATTGGATTAAAAAAAAAATGTGGATTTACAACTTATCCTTATCCAACATTTTTATTTTTTGAGTCGATAAAGCCTTTTGAATTATGGGTTTTATTTGGGATTTAATGTTATTATGAGGAAGCGTGGATTAGAGTATGGAAAAATCAAAAGTTTTGAAAAAATCTATTTTAGAACTGAACAAAATAAGTTTTGTATGGTTTCATCCTGTAGTTTTTTTCATAAAGTCCCGTTCGTAACAGAACAGGAAAAGATCTGCAATGAGAGGTGGTGCTTGATGACTGTCTTTGACCGCAGACAAAATTTTAGTTAGTTCAATAGACAGTCCACCTTTTGAACTAGATAAAGATCCCGCGTTGTTTCTTTCCTTGTAGTGATTTTTATGTAATTTTGGTATCCAGTTTATGTATGGTTGTTCTTAAGTTTTATTTTCAGTTTGAATGTTCAAAGAGGACATGCATGACATGTCATTGGAAAGGATTTCATCTTTGTCAAATGAAACTCTTTTGTATGTGGCACTACCTACAAATGTAGTGATCAATCCTCAGTACTTTGATGAGGCTGTTGTAAAAAATAACAAAAAATCGAAGTTACTGTTAATCTATATTCTGCATACGCGCATTTCGACAACTTATGTCTCATCAGTGTAGATCAAAAGAAAACATTTGGAAGTTCATTTAACCGAAAAATGTGTAAAAGCTGATAGAGAACAAATAACCAAAATAATCTAAATGGAAAAGCCAAAAATTCAGCTAATGAGAGAGTTATGCAAGAGGAAGATAGTCCTTAGTTTAAAACAATATTTTGTAAAATTAGAAATTGAAAGTTTCAATAAAGTCGGTTTTCGGACCAACACCGAAGTACTGACTACTGGGTTGGTGAATACCATCCGGGACCAACAGTCAACCAGCAAAGGCATATGCCCAACGGTAATAAATAACAGTATACTGAAGTTACTGTTAATTTAATTTTGTGCATATGCACATTTCGACAACTTATGTCTAATCAGTGCAGATCAAACCAATGAATTTGGAAGTTCATAAACCGAAAAACTTGTAAAAGCTGATAGAGAACAAATAACCAAAAAAGATCTCAATAGAAAAGCCAAAATTCAACTAAGGACAAAGCTATGAGGGAAATACTTCTAGTTTTAAACAAAATTTTGTAAATTTAGGTGTTTCAAGTTTCAATAAAGTTGGTTTTCGGTTGCTTTTACATACAAAGCGATGTTTTAGGAAGCTTTGTCTGCATGAACATATTTGTCATGTAACATATTGATGCAGATTCGGGCTTCAGGATCTTCAAATACAGACTTGGGTCGATTGCTCATACATCTTTGTAATTTGTCAACACGACTCCACACTAAAGATCGAATTGATCTTACCCAATGTGACATAGAAATAATAGTCATTTTGATTGAAAATGGCAAGAGCCATGAACATTTCTGTGGAATTCTGAATAAAACAGATTCTGATAAAAACCCATGAACAAATTTTAAACTAAAATTTTTGTTTTCTTTACTCATGAAAAAATGCAAGGTGAAATCCATGTACATACTACAGTTTTGCAATATCCAAAGAAACTCGGTGAAAGAAACCCGTCATAAGGTTAATATATGAAAACACCCTTTTGGCCTTTAATTTAAATAACAAAAAATAATCAATCATTCGAACAATGCAGCATCTTCGACCTGGTAACAAATGCATTATTTTCATTTTATAAATATTTTCAGATTTACCATTTAGAACACAAACCATTTCTACATCGCAAAAGGACAACTCACCACGTGTAACTACTGGTACAGGTAATACATGGACTTGCTAATAAAACTTTAGTCTGTGTGAGAGCGGATGCTTTATATAATTAATGGCAACACTTGAATTAAAATTATAAGCGACCAAAATATACTAAGCAACAAAGGAACCAATACACAGATTTTATTAAACATGATATTCTACTTTCTTACAGAAAAACAATAACTCCTTTATCAAATGCCAGAAAAAGTCTCTAACAATTCCTTAACCATATGCTTCCAAGGTCATGGTTATTATCAGGAGTTTCTGTTTAAGGACATAAAATGTCAGTATGTCCTCATTTTACATCTACATAATGGTCGCACTCTGGAAACCGTTGATATGACGACCACGTATTCCTTGTGCCCTATTTTCCGTTTTCAATTCACCGTCAAGAAAATGTAAAACGCGTTCTGTGGTCTTGACAATATAACATCTCACGGGATCTGCTGTTACTTCATTTATCATTTGGTTGACATCTTTGTCTAAGACGGATCACACGTCTCTAGTTTGCTACTGATTTGTGAGGGCCAAAATTGATACCCAGGTTCTGAACATACCGTATAAGCGTAAATTTTGGATTGAGAGTTTAATCGAAAGGAGAGATTGTTTCACACATTTTAAGATCATGGCAAATTGTTTATTTGATTCGTCAATGATTGACATCTAACTGGCAAAAATTAAGATTCCATATTTTCATTTTACCTCTTTAAGAGTTGATTTGGAAATGGAATAAACAAATGCTTAATGTCTAAAATAGAAACTAGAATCGCTTTGTATATTTATTTTTATTTAAATGAATTTGTATTGTTTCTTTTACTGACTAAATACAGATAAATACATGGGCATTTCAATATTGGCCTGGTTATCATCCCAAGACACCCGTATTGTCCCCAGACGAAGTCGAGGGATGATAATCAGGTCAGTATTGAATAGCACATGTATTAATCTTTTTATTACATACTTCTGATGTTTAGAAATAACAGGCCGATATGGACCGGAATTCGTTTATTTGTCAAGGCCAATATGGACCGGATGTCGTTTATTTTGTCTGAGATGCAAGAGGAGCATAAAATAGACGGCAAACTTAGCATGCTATGCAATGTCATCCAATGAGAGCCAAGATATTTTATTGTCTTATTTCTGTAGAAAAAGTCTTCATTGTGAAGACTTTTTCTCCAAAAATAAAACAAAAAATCTCTAAGCTGTCATCGAATGAAATTAAACAGCACAAATAATGTTGACATCAATTTACCCTGTTAAAACACATCAAATCGAAGTTAAATGCAACAACGGATACCTGAAGTGATAAGAGAAGGCACACAGTGCAAACATAGCACATGTTTGATTAAATGTTACAACAGATGCAAAGTGATGACATTTAAAGGACAATGGATGCAAAGCGAAATATATTTTGTATAGATAAGCAATAATAAAGTACTGTTTGTAATTATATTATAAACATATGTATACAATGACCCAAGCAGATGAATTCATTTTCAGATTTCAATTTTCATATTATATAATCACATTTTATAATGATGACAGTTTTCACATATTCTGGAATATTTAAAACACAAGTATAGAGTCATTATTACTACCTTGACTTTCTATATTCATGTCTGAATTAATTTGTCGTTTAGGAACAGTAACATTTTCTTTCTCAGCTGGATCAATTGAGGTGATTGTGATAGCTCCTTCTTGGTGGGTTCGCACGGAGGATTCAGTGTGTTGCGTATGTCCTTCAACATTGGAATTAAATCCCGTTTATAAGAATCGACAGCGGTACTTCTATGCCATGACCTGCTCGACACAGCTTTATTGTCAAACCCACTGTTGTATAGAGTAGTACAACACGCTACTCGGCCACTGTGATTCGATATATCAATATCGGCAGATTTGTAGAAACTTTTCATCATATTAGCCATTTCCTTTTCAGATAGCGGTGCAGCACTAAATCTTGGATACTTGAATTTAATCCCGGATAAATAAGGGTTACTAACAGTCTCGGCAAATGGTTTCTTAAAGAATAAACCTTTCCGTGGAATTAAAGATAAATATAACTCATACATTTTCACTAGACATCTTGGATTACCTTTATCTTCGAAATGTTTTACTACTTTTGGTTCAAATTTGCTATGATTTAATCCTCCCTGAACATTTTTCAAAACATGCACTATACTGAATATAATTTAATCCACTTTCTCTATCTGTTTCGATTGAAAACTGATCAGCTTCTAAGTTTTTGTGTTCTTCCATACCCCTTAATCCAAAAGCCTTGCAGTTATAGAAAAATACCGCGTTGGAAAGTCGTTCTGCTGTTTCCATTGAAAATACTCCTTTTTCCCAGAATGCTTTCTCATCTTCGGATGAAACCGGGTCCCTTTTCTTCACATTTACTCCAATACCTTCACTTGTAAGCTCCTTCATTCTTGCATTAATTGCTTTTCTAAAGTTCCCAAATGTAGAGTCTGTCTTTTGAAAAAAAGTTAACATTTGATCGGAGAAGTTCATCGCGTAAATGTCTTTGAAGCCCTGAAGCAAGTTGCATTAATGTATTTGGTGGATAGGAAGTGCAATTTTTTCTTCTTACTTCTAGTATGTATCGTGAAAGCCAAAAATCCAAATTCTCTAAAGGTACATTCTTTAAATCCAAAGGCAAAGGTTCAGTCATGGTTTCAAGTCTTGTTTGTCTATATTTTATCCATTCATACCAAGCTGTAACTGCCCACTTATTGTTCTTTCTGGTCGCTTTGGGTATCCTCTCAATCATTTTTTGTTCAACACTTGCACCTGAAATTGGTGCTGCAAATCTGTTATCACTCGGATTATTCACTAAGCTTTGTGTTGACATAGTCATTAATTGTGTTAGAGGCACATCTCTGTTGTCTAAGTTGTATATAGAAGCTAAATCATCATCTCCAGCTTTAACAAGATTAAAATCCCCAACATCCGACATGTTTGAAGGTTTGAATGAAACTGATAAAGACAAGGGAAATATGTGACCTGATATAATCTGTTTTATTGTAATTGTGTGATGCTGACAATATTTTGTATTATGTTATGCATATTTTCTGTATTCAATCTGTTCTTAACACTATATGTTTGTAATTTTGTTTGCATACTATTATTCTGAAAAGTTATATCAAAGCAGTATAATATGGGCACCGTCAGCTCCTGATATGAGATAATTGGTCATTTGAAGTGACTTTGACCGTAACAAGTGTCAAAGGAAGTCATGTTTTTGGCACCAGAAGTGGCTAGATGCACATGTACAGCCGTAATTATGATTATTATACGACCCTCTCTTTGACCATTTTGACAGAAAATGACATAATAAAGCATTGATGGCCCTTTAAAGGTTAAGTGAATTTTGAGCGCACATACATCACAGAGCTGATTGTTAATCACTTATTAGACTAAAGCCCGTCAATTGCGCGTTAGGAACCCCAAGAGGATAAACTTCTGTGCATGTAGAGGTAATAGCCTTGTTACAACCACTTTTGTAATCCCTTGATTACAAATGTGGTTTTGGGTTACAAAGGTGGTTGGACTAAATGTCTTATCAACCACTTTTGTAATCCCTAACCACTTTTGTAATCCATCTATCTTAAGATTTTTTTTTCAACATAATTTGGATTCAAAAGTACAGGTTTCACTGTAAAATGTCACTTTAAGTAAAGATCATTTTTTTTTATGAAACTCTTTGAGTTGAATAAGGGATTACAAAAGTGGCTGAGATTACAAAAGTGGTAAACTAAGATTTTTTATCAACCACTTTTGAAATCTCTCACGATTTCAAATGTGGTTTAGTATTTTTGAAATGCAGAACCACTGCCACTTCCAGTAAAGATCAACATTTTTTTATGAAACTCTATGAGTTAAATAAGGGATTACAAAAGTGGTTGGAATTACAAAAGTGGTTCTAACATAGCCTCTTGTTTAAATGATAAATCACACGGGTCTTGTTTTGAAACAAGGCGACTGAAAGAAGGAAATCCCTGGCAGTTACAACTTAAAACCCCATGTTGTTTTTTTCCACGAAAGTGAAAGTCGGAAATCCCGACAGTGGCCATCGCTTCTGTTGTTTTTCGAAGATAGTATTATATCACGTCGATGTCGTTGGTGGCAGTACTGTGTTAAATGAAGGTAATTCGGAATGACTTTTATTTCTATACTTCTAATACTTTGATTTTAAGTCTTTGTTTTGGGCTTTAAATCGCTAGTTATTTGTTCGTGACAAGAGCTTAACTCTCCATATTGGTTTCATTGTCCGTGACTGTATTGGAAGATAATTAATGAAAGGTCATTTCCTTTAACAGGGAAATATCTCGTTCCAAGTAAGCAGTTGTCCAGCAGTTTTTACAATGTATAATTTCATATACAATGCGTGTTGTGTGGGCATGTAGTGTCTTTGGACTTCCGTCTTCTGGTGTTCTTGATTTTGCCTTGTCTCTAAATTTTGATTTATGTAATCTTGTGCTTTGTTCCCTTGGTATTCTACTGCCGTTGTTTCACACAAACAAATAGCTGAATACTGAATAATACCACTTTATCAGTTTTTTCAGCGAAGAATTATTGACAAATAAATAAAAATTCAAACAAGATATAACCTGGCGTCCAACTGTGCTTTTCAGAGTACCTTCTCAAAGTCTAAATCCTATATTAGTTCTGTTTCTTTACTTTTATATTTTCAGTGCTTAAAATATTGGTATTATGGTCAGAAAGTCCTGCTTTTACACAAAAACCTTTGAGAACCATTTTGAAGAATGCATTTAGTAAATCTGCCATTACCCCTAGTAAGGTGATTGGAACATTTGCATTCATTTTGAATGCTCAAACATTTCCGACTCGGTTTACGTTTTTGCTTACATTGTACGTGATATTTTCGAAGCAATTGAGAAAAAATAATTTTGTTTTCCGGTATTGATGGGTAGTTATTACTTACACCATAAGCTGATTTTCTCATTTACGTCACTTCTGCTTTTTTCTTTGGAACTATCATTACTTTGAATAAAATACATTTGAATTTAGCATTTTTGAAATCATTGGACTTCTTGAGTATTTACTTTATGTTGATAGACCATTTTTTCCTGATTTTCTTTTTGTGTGTTTTAACAAGGATAATTAAGTGCAGGAAGATAATATGACACATGTACAATAGCAGAAAATTACATTTATATGACACATGTACAATGCCAGAAAATTACATTTACATGACACATGTACAATAGCAGAAAATTGCATTTACAAGACACATGTACAATAGCAGAAAATTACATTTACACGACACATGTACAATAGCAGAAAATTACATTTACATGCCCCAATCTACCTAGGAACTTCACAGGACAAACACTAATAAAGGACAAATCAAACATAAACATCCATAGGAATTTTGGATAGCTAGACTGGGTAACGGCACTAGCAAAAGCCAGTAGTAAATTTAAACTGGTTTATGGGTACCCAAACCTTTCTTTTCCCTGTCTGTAGTATAATAAACGTACAATAAGACCCAGTTAAGGCAGTTTTTTCAGATGAATAACTAGCGGCTCGACTCTAAAAAACTATGTTATTTAAGAAAATGTGATCTTTTTGTTTTAAGATAATCAAGACAAGATATTGACAACTGTTAATTTGACAAAAATAGAAAACGTACGCACGACGCCGGGAACTAATAAAAGTAAGTACTTTCAAAAACATTTTTTTTACAATTGATGAGAACATTGCAAATTTAAAAAAATGTACAAATTTGTATTATGCACGTATGAAAGTAAAAATGTCTTTATGTAGTACAAGTTCGGCACGAGATTAAATTTTAAAAGTTGGTCATTTGTATTGTATTCAATAGGCAATGATGTTAAAGGAAGTGAACGCACATGAGACAAAGTCTCTACAAATACATTGTCGATGCTTAAAGCTATTACTAAAGCTTGTGTTATATATTTTTCTCGTCATATCGACTTTAAATAAAACTTTGAATTTGAATTTGAATTTGGTAAAAGAAAGCGATGGAAAAACGTTTTTATTGTTGTTCTTCATCTTCAAAACTGACACTCCCCGAATTCTTTTCCATACAGAAACATATTTTTGTAGGTGAGAATAAGTTCATGCTATCCCGTTGTATCCAACGACATTGTTTTTGTTTATTATACTTTTTAAAAATGTCTTGCTTCATCCATTTATCCATTGGATAAGCGGCATTTGAAAATTTTCACTGACGTTCCATTAGCCCCGTCAATCCTTAGCAACACGTGTTAATCATTAGTAACTGGTGTTAATGTCTGAAATTAACACTCGCGCCGATAGATCTTTTCAGATTCTGATTTTGTCGTCGTTTTTGTTGTTGACAACTATGATTTTACCTCATTTCGTTATAAGTGAAACAGAATTGACTTAATAATAATAATAGATCAAATTTAAAAAAAAAAAGAAAAAAAAAAGCAAAACAAACAAATCGTAAAGAACAGGTAACAAATAAGAAAACAGTACTGACTATTCTTTCAAACAAAATGTAAATTAAGCATTCGGTATAATAAAAAACACAATGCCCTTGGACGAATTTGTTAGGGAAGATAAACACACTCGGTGCAAAAATTATTACCCTCGACGTCGTCACGGGTGATTATTTCTACCTCGTGTGTTAATCTACCCTAACACCTTCATCCAAGGGCATTATGTTTATATTATTCGAGGGGGGGGGGGGGG
>MJUU01041161.1:147453-174290 GCA_002080025.1 Modiolus philippinarum
GTTTATTTCTTGTAGCGTTTTTTTTAAAATTTTTTTATCAAATTTCAGTTCAATACCTGTTACGTTGACTTTGTTATATCCCTTTTCAATTAATTATTCCCGGGATTATCCTCTGGCTTGTTGATTTACATTGTTACCTTGTCCTCGAGATCATTCGTAGCCAGTCTGCCTCTCTGACCGTCTCAAAATTACGTCCTGTTATCCCAGCTTCAGGTCTGTAGAAATCTAGGACAAACTTTATTGGAAATTGTTTGCAGTGATTTTTTTAGAGCGCTTTTAGAAATATTTACATTGCTGGCCTAAACTACATGTGGTGGCCAGGCGTTCCACAAATCAACTATTTTCTCAGAAAAAAATGTATTTTCTCCGGTTTGTACGGCTGTGCTCTTTGTATATTTTATACTGATGACCTCTTGTTGCTGTTTCTCGAAAAGGAAAAATTTTGCATTCCACTATGTTAATTTAATTTATGATTTTGTAGGTTTCCTTAGTCGTCTATATTGCAGTGATTGAAGTCCTATATATTATAACTACAGTGTAAATTTTTGTAATCAATATTGTGTCTCTTCTTTGTACATTCTCTATTTGTATTGCCCCTTTTTTGTTTAAAACGGCCCAGTCTGTACTTCCGTACTCTAAGTGCGGTCTAATTAAACTTTTATATAATGTTAAATACCTTTCTTCGTCCATATACCTGAAGGTTCTGTTAATAATTCCTAATTTTTTATTTGTCTTTTTTACTTGCGTTTGAATATGCTGCTGGAAGTTTACCTTCGATATGATGTTCCACCCGTGACTTTAGCCCATGTAGAATGTGTACCATTTAGCACTACCCTCTTTTTCCTATCAGACAGAAAATATTTTATCCATGAAAGCAGTTTACCTGATATCCCATATCCTCTAAGCTTAAATATTAGACGTCTTTGAGGAACTGTATCGAAGGCTTTCTGGAAATCCCAGTATATAACGTCTATATAATGTGGTTATCAAGGTGTTCTATCTAGCTTTTGATAACCTCATTTAGCTGAGTTAAGCATGAATGCTCTTTTCTGAAACCATGCTGGTGTTGCGTAAAGAAGTTTTTTTTCTTCAATGTGGTGCATAAGTGCATCTCTTACAAGTTTTTCATCATTTTGAAAATTTTAGATGTCAAACTAAATAGTGTTTAATTGAAAACTTCATGTTTTGGGCAGAGTTGTTAACCCTTCCGATCTTGCACTGAGGCTACCAGTTTCGGCACCCAGTCTCACGTCTACCGATATGCCTCTGAAATCTCCCGATAAGAAAATTTTCTCTCAAAAATATTTTCCCGATACACCGGAAGTAAATATTGGCTGTTCCAATCACCCTGCTAAGTAAACAAAGGCTGTTCCATTCACATCCGGCCTAACGATATTACGCGATAACACAAATCAGCTGATTTGAGTGTGTTTATTGACGACAAAATGGCGTCGCCTCCGCGAAAAAGGAAAAGATACAATTCAAAATTCCAAAATGAATGGATAAAAGGGATGGACTTTTTGAGCAAGAGTGACAAAATAGATACGCAATGTTTCTGTTGTGTGGCATCCTCTTTTCCGTAGCGCACGGAGGATGAAATGACGTTGTTCGCCATAGAGAAACAGATGGACACATACGTAGTGCTCGACTTCGGACTCAAAATGCTGAAATTCTGTTTACATTATTCACTTCGGTGTTTTGTTATTTGTAGCTGAGCACAACCTACCATTCTCAGTAGCTTATCATTTTAATCAGTTATGCAAAAATAATGAAACTTAAAATCTGAATGACTTGACAGAGGAAGTACTGGATGACCAATTGTCACAAGCAGAATTTCCAAACTACATTCAGGACATGCACATTGATTTTTAATGCAATACTGTACTGAACCTAAAGTAAAGTATGTTTTTCTATATATTTCTAGTTGCGCGTCGCGCACAAAAAGGTCGATAAAAATGCTCACTGGCACCTCACTGCCAGCCAGTGAGATTCTCACTGAAGGGACTTCCTAAAGGTTAACAAGTCTGTTTGGACCTTTTTGTGGATTTGCGTGATATTTGCCACTTTCCATATTTTTGGCAGTTTACTTTTAAACATGATATTCGAAAAATTTTGGTAACTGGCTGTGTTATATAATTTATGGATTCTTTAATAAATTTTAGATGAATTTCGTCAAATCCCTGTGATTTGTTTTCAATTATTTTGTTGAGATGCATTTTCTACTATTAATTATTTTATCTCTACTTTGTTCAATATTTGGTCTGTCTTATATCAAAATTTGGCAGGTTGTCAGAGACTGGCTCTTGTGTAAAAACGCTATGGAAGAGTTTGTTGCTTTGCATTTATTATTGATGCTTGTTGTTTTGATATAGTAAATTTTTTATTGTATTTTATATTTATATTTTTAATTTTTTAATCTTTTTTATCCTGTGTTTGTCCATATTTAAGGTTACCATACATTTATGGTAGCAGTCATTCAGCTTTAATGGAAGGGAGTTTGGTTTTAGTTGCTTGCCGCGAGTAAACAGAGGACGTTAGATTTAGGTTCTGGTTTAAATTTGCAGTTTTTTTCAGCACTATTTGTGATGTTGGGTTTACTTTCTGCTTACATAATTGTCAAGAAGTAAGTTACTATTAAAGCTTTTATTTCATTTCGGTCGGCATGATATTGGTTGATTTCGAGTTTTGAAGTTTAATATTTTTATGAAAATTTGAAAATTTTCAGGACTTTTCTACAACTACATTTGAACTGATTTGATATCGAAAAAAGCTAAGTGTATAGCTATCCAATATTTTTGTCAATTTTTCATGACATGATATTTCGTAAAAAGCTACGATTAGTGCAGGTATAGCCTCTTGACTATGGAACGTCAATAATTGTGGCCGGAATTGGACGATAGCTTGCTTTCTCTTATGATGTGGCAGCAATATCTATTTCTTAAACTATAAGATAATTTTCGTATCACTAAGTGATTGCTTTTATGCTATCATTTTATTGGCCTTGCATATGATTAGATAACTTTTCAGCCGTATTTGCATTGGTTGTTCTAGAGGTCACACATCGGGTCAATACCACGTCATGGAAATTCTCATGTTATTTTTGATACCGTGTTAATTTCATTATGTCGTCTGCAATTTTTTTTAATTTTATTGGAAAGAAGAAAAAAATGAAAAAACGAGCTTCGTGTGTACACACATATTAATTCATTTTCCTAAAACATTTGAATATGCTTTTGTCACTTGAAATATGTTATTTTATTTCTTAGAATAAGTTTCCTTCCCGTGTTGATGTAAACTGGCGCGTAAAAATTGAAATCGGAATCAGTTACTACAGATACAGAGAAAGTTACACCTACATTTAATTACAAATATTTTGTAACATTTTCACTCCAATGACAAGCAGAAATTAACTTTATTATAGATGTTTAAAACTTTAATAACAATTCAACCGAGCTTTCTGAAAAGATACCCAGGTTTGTCATCAGCGTGGAATCATGAAATTGTCATTGCTACAAATGTATTGATTGTTGTATACATGTGCTTATCATGCAACATAGTTCCTACATCAGTAACACTTATCGTTGTTTATAGTTTTACTTTATATACGGGAAAATTTATTGCTAGACGTCACATTCATTATAACGCAGCTGTCATTCGGTTACGCCGATAAAAGTGGTCGTGAAGGATTTGTAACGGTAATTAAGCATTGAGAGGAGATCGTGAGGGATTAAATTGACAATTATTTTATGGAAAAAACCTGATATATTGAAAAACGAAAGAATTTGCTGGAAGAGAAATGTGTCTGTCAAAATGAGTATTATCAGACTATCGTTTAGAACCAAAAAATATCTAAAAGGTACAACATGTTCCTCAGAAATACAAAAGGCGACGTTGAACCCTACTGACTATTTGAAGATTCGTAACACATTTTTTGCTTTCTTTAGAAAAATGCCTTTGCTTAGTGTTCAATTTTCTGCTACAACGTTTATTCTTTATATAATGCTTAATAATGATTGGTTTGCTTTTTGTACCAGGTAAACGATAAATCTGTAAAATATGATTTGCTGCATTTTCATCCAAAATTGTTCGTGAAGGACGGGTTGACGAAATTTATGATCGTAAAAAATTACGCTTAACCAATTGTAAGAAGGAATTTTTTTTTGTTCATATATCCAGCAATTTTACGACGCTACTTAGCAAAATGCCAATTGGACAATGGCAAGATGCTGAAAGTATTTTCAAAATTGCAGTATTGTTTATTATTGCATGATACTTGTTACCGCTGGAAGCATATGAATATCTATATTCACTTTTGAATTAAATTGTTAGATTCCTTAATTAGATGGTCGCAAAAAGATTTAAACTTGATATTTCGAATTAATTCGGATGAAATGCGATTGATCTAGATAACTGGAAAAGCTCTAAATTGAGTCCGCAAAACATACTTTTATAATAGCATTTCATTGAAATTTGATTTATGAGCTTGATTCATATATGCTCTATATACATTTCAATTATTGTGTACGTAAAGGAGATACAATAGCCAAGTGTTAATTCATGAAAAAGAATCCATGAGCCGGTGATGAGTGGATTGCTTATCATGAATTCACACTTGGCCATTGTTTCTCTTACTTGAACATTCTTTGAGACATTCATGTAATGAAGAGGTCAAAAGGATTATCGCCTATCTAATTTCTGCATTGTTATGTTCGTAATGTATTTATGATCGAAAGTTCATTCAGTATTAAAGAAGAATTATATGAATGAAGTTGTCCTAAAAAATTAATTTAAAACGATATTTAATATTCAAATAAATTTCGATCGGGTTTCAAATGCCCGTCAATAGCGTTGAACCTCTAAACTTTATCAAGAAGAACGAAGAAGAGAGAAAATTTAAGTTTTGTCTGAATAATGAAATACTTTCTGCCAAAACATATTTTAATAGTTTTAAACTCAGGGTAATACATGCACGAGGGAAGGGAAGACTATAATGTTTGGTTATATTTGTTAATCGAGTCATGTTTGCGATAGGAAATAAATAAAAACATTAACATAACGGAGAGAAATATAAAGTTAAATGTATATACTATTTTTACCCCCCCCCCACCCCCAAACAACAACAATTTTTTTCAATAGAATTTGATGAAAAGACATCATGAAAAATCTTTTAAAGCTAGTTTGTTATTAGATTAACATGGAACAAATACACAAGTCGAAAAATAATGTAAAGAAAACACAAAATACGTTCTTTTATACATTCATCCATCAAAAATCTCAAACATCTTCTCTTCTAAAACTGCTGGACCAAATGTAAACAAACCTGACTTGAATCATCCCCAGGGAATCGCTTCTCATAATTGTGGTCGATAAGTCGGCCGGTCTAACAACATGGCCGCTTCTGCTAAAAATAGAACATAGGAGTAAATTGCAGTTTCGAACTCGAAAACCGTTACAGATATCTTAAATCTGACAGCGATTGTAAAAACACTTTGCCAGTTTAATTTATATTTATTGACAACCCCTTTTCATTTATGATGTAAAGTGTGGATGTAGTGATGTTCGACAATTAGCAGTGAATTCCGCTCAAACCGGTGCTAGGGCCATTTTGAACTTAAATATGAGGTATGAAAAAGCTCATTATTGAATTCCTTATGGTTTCTTCAAGATGAAGAACAGCTATAAAAGAGTTGTTTCAATTGTGTTCCTTTGTTTTGCAATGTATCTGTAAAAAGTTTTGTCTTATGTGCATTTACCCCATTTCTTTACTTTTGATATTTACTTCATATTCCTTCATTTCTTATCTTAGGTCGCAATTTTGGTGAAAAAAACACATAAAATCGCACTTAAATCTAGTCTGAGTCTTTGAAGCAGTGTAAAGTTACCATGGTCACATATAAATTTGTCAAAGGGTATTACTATACCGGAGCACCATATCATATTTGCCGTTTTTAGATTGCGTTCGTCCGTCTTCTTGGTTTTATTTCTTTTTAGTTTAATTCTGTTTTGTCTGCCTATTTTGTTACATAAAGTTTGTCATTAAAGAAAGACCTAAGTTATTATATATATTTGTGGTGTGATAATTTTAATTTGTTTAAATTTTCTAAAATATTTTCCCTGATTTGAAATATCCGCTGTAGTTTCTTGTGTCTGTTTGGCGTTTGATTCACTAATAAAGCGCTTCCTCGAACGTCATTATTATTTGCAGACAGAGTCTCAAAATTCATCATCATCCAGAAACTCCCTCACGATCATCCTTCACGATCATAAAAAGGTGTAACGTAATCCATAACGATCTGAAATTGCACTTGTGTGGGAATAATTTTTTTTGCTTGTAGTTTGGAAATATATTTTGGAATGCAATTTTGCACATAATAATATCAGCCAAATCTTCACAATCCTGCAAAAATATGCCTTTGCTTACATTTTATAATCCTTGAAAATGCTGATGACGATGTCGCCTTTCGTAAATGTGAAAAACTGAAGACTTTTGAACTTTTACTTCGATACACTTCCTTTAACTAGGTTAAACAATTTTGACAGACAGAAATATTTTAGGGAATAACTTTCCTAATAAAGAGATATTTTGAAATGAAATGTGACCGAACATCCCTCACGATGGTACTACCAAATCCCTCACGATGGTGTCACCAAATCCAGCACGATCTGATCTCAAGCCTTAACCGCCGTTAGAAATCCCTCACGATCATTTTTATCGGCGTAACCGAATGACAGCCTTGTAAAAGGATAAGTTTAAAGTACATTATAAATATTCAATGTATTCACAAACACTCCCAACTTAAGGTCAAACTCCACTAAATATTTTCCATTATAACGTTTTGTGAATTTTCATAATTACCTGAAGTTCACTTTATGCGGCGATATGATTTAGTCAAAGTGGCTCGTCTGCCAAGTAACAAATCCAAGCGATGACACAACTGTAAAGTCTAATAAGAAATTTCTATCGCGTTTAAGAACTCGAATATTGTCAATATTGACAGTTATATGCAAAGCGAAAGTAGCATGGCTTTGTTTATATAAGTACTATTTTTGAATATGCCAGCAGCTAATTGGTCATTTAGTAGAGACAAACCTTAACATAATTGGGATAACACAACAGAATCGTTTACAAATAAAATATATCATAAGAGAAATAGGTTTCACAGCTCGTGAGGCTTGTATATCGCTTGTCATCAACTCTCGCTATTTAATCACAAATAATAATAAACTCGCTGAAGCTCGTTAATTATAATTATTGTGTAATTAAAAAGCTCGAGTAGGTAACATGCGATATACAAGCCTCACTCATAATGAAACTTATAAATCTACAATACCCTCATAATCATGGTTTTTATAGCTCACCTGGCCTAAAAGGCAATGTGAGCTTTTGCCATCACTATGCGTCCGTCGTCCGACGTCTGTCTGTCTGTCTGTCCGTCAACAATTTCAAAAATCTTCTCCTCTGAAACCGCTCGGCCAAATGGAACCAAACTTAAATGGGATCATCATCAGGGTATGGCTTCTCAAAATTGTGTTCGATAAGTCGGCTGGTCAACCAACATGGCCGCCATTGCTAAAACTAGAACATAGGGGTAAATTGCAGTTTTCGGCTAATAACTCGAAAACCGTAACAGATGTCAAAAATCTGACAAAGGGGTAAATGTGATCAGCATAGGAAGATCTTCCTGCCCTGCAATTTTGAAGAAAATCTAAAACACATCTCGGAGTTACAGCCATTTTCCGTAAAATTTTCAAAATGTTTGCTTTTTTTATTTTTTATTTAAAAAAGTGTAACAGATAGAGGTCAATTGTAAATTGCAAAAATGATAGGAATACCAAGATCTACCCACCCTGAAATTTTGAAGAAAATTCATAAACCCTTGTAGGAATTATTGCCCTTTTTCACCGAATTTTAAAAATTTCCGTATATTTCGTCTTTTATTTCCAAAGCTATAGAAGATGAAGGTGAAGTGTAAAATGATGAAATGTTTTCCATTCTTTGGCGACTTCAAAACTAGTGCTGAAAATAATTCGTTGACCGCCATTTTCAAAATGGCCGCCAAAAAAATCGGGAAAGTTCAACATTGTCCGATCTCAAAGAAATTTGGTTTCCAAATTGATATTGATGTTGCGACATCAAAACCGTTGTTGAAAATTGTTCGTTGACATCCATTCTTAAAATGGCCACCAAAAAAGGTGGGAAAATTCAACATTGTCCGATTTCAATGAAATTTGGTTTCGAAATAGGTGTTGATGTCGCAACTTCAAAACTGACGTTAAAAGGTGTTCATTGTCCACCATTTTCAAACGGCCGCCAAAAAAGGCGGGCAAATTCAACATTGTCCAATTTCAGGGAAATTTGGTTTCCGAATAGGTATTGATGTCCCAACTTCAAAACTGATGTTAAAAATTGTTCGTTGACCGCCATTTTCAAAATGGTCGTTAAAGAAGGTGGGAAAGTTCAACATTGTCCTCTTTCAATGAAATTTGGTTTGATGTTGAAAATTGTCCGTTGACCGCCGTTTACAAAATGACCTCTCAACTTCAAAAAAGGTGTCGAATGTGGTCCTTACCAAGAACGTTTTTTGACAAAAAAGCCCAACAAAGAAATATAGTAAAACATGATCAGACTTTAAATACAGTTCAAGATATTGGTGGTGTTCGAGCTACGAAAGTTTGAGAGACTAAAGATCAACTGTATAACTTACAATGTTACCTTGATTGTGGCAACTGAAAGCCAGGTGAGCGATACAGGCTCTTGGGAGCCTCTGATTTTTAACCAGAATAGTTTTCTTTCAGATTCTACAAAAAAATATATTTTTCTATATTCTGTCAAACATAAATTCTCCTTTTTGCTCAGAGGATAACTATTGACTTCTTTTTTTCACTGGTTTACCTGTATATGCACAAAAAAGTTGACACTGCCGTTAATATCTATGGAGATTAATACATGTATTACAATTAAGAAATGAAAATAGAAAAGTACATCGACATTCAAAACCTATCTAAATGCAACAAAATACGCATAGAGGACAATGTGATCATGTAATTGTAAACCTACAGGTGGTATGCAACGTGCGATTGCATCTTGAATTTAAACGTAGATAGCATGATTCATTTGTTTATTTATTCATTCTTTAGGTAACTCAGTAAGACGTGTGGTTTTGTATTTGTTTACAAACATGAATGTATAAATATAAACGTGTAAGGCAGATTTTTCTGTGGATTTTACAAAAAAAGAAATTTTTGGTCAAATACGGGACTTTAGAGTCGCGATCCACCGGAAAAAATTCTATTAATATACAAAAAAAATCAAAACATCCATATATAGGAAGGGACTCCCAAATTAGTACGGAACTTTTGAATTGGTTTAGCAGCGAAAAGAGTTGAATAAAAAATACGAAAAAAATCAATACATCAACACATTTAGAGGGAATCACTACACCGTTGATCGAGATAAGGGTGATTTATATGTGTAGTCTTTGTGTAATTCTATGTGTAGTTCTTCAAGTAAATTGTTTTTTCGTCAATTGTTTTAGTTCAAGAATGGTGATTGATGTAGAAAAAAATAAGTTCTCTTATATTTCATAAAATGTATTTATTTCATTTGGTCAAGAATACAGTCATTCTTACATGAGGCGATCGTTTCCACCTTCAATTACACGAGATCGTCCTCTTATTTCGAAGATCCCCGTATTAGCACTGTTGAGCTACGCTGTAAAAATCGAGTTTAGATTCTAAACATAATTCTGAACACATTTTTGTGCACTATTTTTTTACGCGTTTGGCTCTTAATTAACATGTCTCATGTCTAAACATAGAATTATAAAAACAGGATAACAGTAAACACCTACATGTACAATGGCCGAGAACTACAATCACATGCCACAATTTACAAGCGAGCTGCATAAGATAAACAATAATGAAAATAAGAGACAAACATGAGTAACGATAGAAACTCGGGATAGCGGACTTGGTACCGACACTATCAAAAGCCAGTGGTAGGGTTCAACAGGTTTATGAGTACCAAAACCTCCCTTTCTCTATCCCGTTTCCCTATAATATAATAAACATGCGAATAAAATCCAATACAGGTAGAATACTAACTCCACGACCACAATGTTGAAAGGAGAGAAAATGACAAAAAATCGTAAGTTTTAAAGATTGGTCAAGGGGTACTCGCCGCTAAACGGCCGGCTAGGTCAAGGAGCCTAGTTTGCTGGTAAAACACTACCGCACTACGGAATGTAATGGTAATTTGTATTTAATTTATTTGTTGCTCTTCAGGTTAATTATTTTTCGTCAGTTAAAATTTATTTTTAATGTAGTTTATATTTATTTCAGTAGGTCAGGAGTCCAGTCATTCCTTCTTATTGGTATTTTAGACCTCAATTACACGAGAATTCCTATCTCGAAAGTCCCGTAATGTGGAATAATTGTCTATGGAAAGCTTGAAACAGGTGTTTAAGGACATTTTACAAAGCCATGGTGGCATCTTTTATCGCGTTTTGCATATTAGAACTGCACATTTATACACAAATTTGTTACTGAACCTCATTATAAAATATCGTGACATACGTGCATAAGTTAAGAATGACGGCTTTAAACACCGTCGATAGAAAGTAAAAAAAATATTCAAATAAGGAATAACTTACCTTCAAGGGCAAGTTATTTTCAAACATGCAAATTGATATATACTCTTGGTCATAAATATGGAATATTCGTATTTCCTGAGTCAAAATTTGAAGTTTGCAAGCATTATGCACAAAAGTGTGTGGGTCTAATATTTTGCTTTAAACATTGTTTTCTAACTATGAAGTACAAAAGTCTCCGATTCTACGAATCCGTCAGACCACTCTTTTAACCCGTTCTAAAACCCACTTTTTTAAGAAAATGGGACATTTTTGAAATTTAATATTTGGTCTACAAATATTTCTAAAAAAATGTAATCATAGATGTCCATCGTGTACAAAAATGTTATAAGTCATAATTTCAGCGATATTTAAAGGATAACTTGAATTTAAAAAAAAATAAACAGCTCTTAAATATCTCAGACATTCTCAACAAAAATATTCTATATTTATGACCAAGTTATATATTAGTTGGACTATAATATAAATTGTTATCCCCTCTGTGTTTATTTTATCATTTCTTTCAGCTGGTGCAGGGTTTCACTCGATGATAATTTATATACTGTCTACAGGTGGTCTGACTGCGTGTATTGGACTGGCTGTTGTTTTCCGACATCGGTTAAAATATTTATGGTATCAAAGCAGTCAAAATGCACCCAACAGAGGTCAACACATCGAATTGTCGCATGTTAATGGAAATAATGAAATTGGTAGCACTGAAATTGAAGATGATAATGTTTACGATTTGATAGATGAAACAAATATTGTTTCAGATTTTGAAATGACTGAATTCACGTCTTGTAACTAAATGATCTTATATAACAGGCAATCGTTGCACATTCTTAACTGTAGTAAATTTAAGAAATAACAGAACATTATTTGCATACCCGAGGGCGTCAATAAATGTCATGAAGTTGCATTTGAATGACTTTTAGAGGGATTTTGTTGTAAATAAAGGATTAAAAACAACTTAATCCGTCTCTTTTCTTTATGTTTGTAATTAAACTTTAGTTGCTTATTACAAACATATATCACATAAAAACTGACGTCAGGCTAAAAACTGTATTATTACATACAATATAATGGAATTAAAGTTCAACCCGACGCAAGTAGTTGACGGTCAATTATATATGGATACTTCTGTTTAGTCTGCGCACTCCGTTTGGTAATCAAAGGCATCTTTTTCGTCAACATCTAAATATCATTTCCATTTGTCAGTCCCTGAATAAAGTTACATATATTTCATTGATTTCTTTCCTAGTTAGCTTTTCATCAAAGGAACATTTGATCGATACTTTCATACGTGATTTGATAGTTAAGACAAATAGTAAAGTTTCGTTAAGGACAATTGCGATAGTCTCTAAACTTGTTCATACAGTTTCAATACCAGGTTGAAAAGAAAAGTAATTATAGATAGATATCTTTATTCTTATAAATTATACATTACATAGTTATAGAGACAATATATACAACATATTATCAATGAAATATACATATACATGTGTGAAAACATAAGACAGTCTTCCTTAACCAGTAGAGACTTTCACTATTTTACTATTTTAATAAATTTACATAATATTTCTAATATTGCAAAATTATGTGTTGAAAACAATTGATCAAATTTAAGTGCGTTTCCGTTGTCAGGGCAGTAATACGGAAGATATTTTTTTTATTTCATTGTCAAAATATTTGTATGTAAAGATATAATAAAATTCGTCACCAATGGTGTCATGCGTGGTACAGATCATGCTTGCCCTTTCGGAGCAACTGATGATACCTCCGTTTTAGTAGTATTTTTAGTAGTTGCGTTCCTTGTTCATTTTTGTTTTATTTGTTTTGTCTTTGTCATACTATCTCAATTTATGTTGGATATGAATTGCTGTAATTTTGGATTTATGATTATAGAATTCCCCCTTTTTCTCATTCTTGCTTCGGTATTCGTTTGTCGATGTACAATGTCCCGTGAGTCACAAAGATGACACACCCTATCGTTTCTAGATACACTGTGCCATATTCCCGTCTCTACAGGTAATCGGTGACTACTGCTTCTGTATTTACAAAATATAAATGAAAAATATGGCGGTAATAGTAATAAATATTTCTCAACCTTAAAATCATGTGTAAAAAAGTCGACCACTCTTGTTTGATTCGGTTTTTTAAGGATGGTCACTCCTCAAATTTATTATGTCAAGGATTTAAAATTAATATCTTTATTTATTAGAATATGGATCATACATAATTTTAAGCCAAAAATATTGATAGGTCCGTGTGGTAGTTTTTGAGATTTAAACGCCTGAAATTTTGGCGGGAAACCGAACTTCTCTAGACTTTTCATTCAATTTGCATTAAGGTAAATAGCATTTGAAATTCGAAGAAGGCATATCAAGAATTTCATCAAATTTTGTCAGAAGTCTATTGAAGATGTATACTATCATATTTTGAAAAGAAAATTAGGGGTCAGTGTGCAAAATTTTCTAATGCATAATAATGTATAAAACAAGAGAATTCCGAAAGTCAGAGACAGTTTCAAAAACCTGAGGAGTGACCATCCTTAACTTTTTTCTACACTTAAAATAATCCATTCTCTTAGATATAATAGAAAAAAGAAGGGAAACGGAAAATGTGTCAAAAAGACAACGACCCAGAGGGGAGTTATAACAACTCAAAGCCACCATAAGATCTCCAATGAACGGTGAGGAAACCCCACACCCAACGGCAGGTCGGAGTCCGCCCCCCTATATAAAGAGTAATCAAGTTCAACGAAATAAACATCATCCTAGACTCCTATAGACATAAAGTAAACTAACTAGAAAACAGACAAGACACACAAAGGATTAATAGATTTCCTGACTTAGGGCAGGCGCAAACCTGCTGCGGCAGGTTTAAACTAGTTTTATTCGGCCCAAACCTTCCCCTATAGCCAATGTGATAATCTGGATTATTCCATACATTTGACATTCAACAGTAATGAAAGATATTTTGAATACAGGACAACCATTAACATTCAAAACCATAATTAACATAATTAATACGTAGTAATTTGTATAATAATGACGAAATTTTATTTTCATTATCATACATAAGACGACACAGAATTTTATCAAACCTACCATTATGTTCACAAAAAGTAGCAACCTCCAAAGCTCTCCGTAAATCATAAAGTACGGAGTTGACTGTTTCAGGTATAGAATATGTTTACAAAATTTTAATTGAACCTTTTCGAGGATATCACTATTTTCAAAGCCCTATACCTCAGCAGCATATAAAAATATAGGAATAACAGCTTCATTAAACATGTCAATGAAGCACTCAATTGATAGGTTATTAAACATACACTTTTCAATTATGCTAAACATTGCCTTTGAGGCTTGTTCGTGTAAATATTTTCTGGTTGAAAGAGATGAATTATTTCTAGAAAAAATAACACCAAGATATTTGTATATTTTTTACAATTTCAATGTCTGTGTTATCTATATAAAAATTCAGATTGTTTGAAACTTTTCCTTTTGAAAAAAAAACAAAAAAAAAAACATAACTTTGTCTACATTAACCTTTGGTTTCCATTCTTTACAATAATCAACGAACCTATTTAAAAGTCACTGTAAATCATCAATAAACTCAGCAAGTAATATCGTGTCGTCAACATAGAGTAATAAGAGCAATTTAGGTAAATAGTAAGTTCATTTTCTATGTCTAAACTTGTGAGTCTACACCATTAAGATTTGAGTTTTCAAAAAATTCTGCATGTCGTTTAAATATAACAAAACAAAAACCAGGGCCGGAAGATTTCACCTTGCCTTGCTCCAATTTCACAAGCAAAAATATCTGAAATAGTATTATATGAACTATGCGAGACTGAACATCATTAAACATGTTTTAATAACTCGTAAAAAATTGCCACTTATATTATTATTTACAAGTTTGAAAAATAAAGAATTTCTATGGACGGAATCGAAAACTTTTTCGAAGTCTACAAAAACACAATGTAAATTTTTCTTCTTAATACCAAGAAGTTAAAAAAGAGCGTATAACGAAAAAATATGGTCTATGGTTGAATAACCATGTATAATCTCTGCTTGATTTTCATTTAATATTTCAAAAACTTTTACATAAAAATTAAAACGCTCATTCAGAATCAAGGTAAAAATTTTACACAAACATGAAAATAATGTAATTGGTCTGTAGTTTTTTTTATTCATTCTACAGCCTTTGTTTTCAAAAATTGCTACAATGCTACCAATCAACCATGCTTCATGTAGAATATCTGTATCAAATATAAGATTAAATATCGATAATCGAATCAAGAGATAAAGTAATATATTCGTCGATCACCTGATCTTCTCCAGGCGATTTATCTTTAGACTTTTAACGGCTTTAACCATTTCCTCACTATAGTCCATGGGCTGTAATAACCCCCCNNGCCCCCCCCCCCCCCACTTCCGAACCCCACCCATTTTATAAGTCCGCATACAACCCCTCTTTAAAATAAAACATGTTAACACGAGCATAACCTGCAAGCACTTGGGAAATTTCGTTTTTCGTTAAAGTTTTTCGTTTAGTTGCTTCAAAATGTTGACAAAATGCCTTCCAGTTATAAAAACGCGGTATCAAATGATTGTTTATTATATTACCTTTACAAAGAATCCAAGTTTTTACAATTTTCATACCCAATACGTTCCATAGCGCAATTAAACGTACCCCTACCCCAATGAAATATTGACGAAAAAACTGATATTTTCATTGAAATTGCGTAAGTTTGATGGTCTAGAGGACCCGAAGTGCATCTCAATTCCCGAATCTGAAAATTGTTTTTAGCTTTTCAATCTAATTTCTTCAATATAAAACAGGTTAAGACAATGTTAACATATTTTAAATGACCAAAATGTTATTTTCAAATATACCAAATACAGGGACCTTTGAATAATTTCGTTTTTGAATAAGTTTTGAATAAGTTTTGTCTTTCTTTTTGCCTAATATTATTTTTAGTAAACAAATATCATTTAAAATAGGTATCAAATGAAAGCTTATTATATTTGCTTTACTAGCATAACAAACAATGGCCGTTTTTAGGTAACATATACATCATATATCAATAAAACTTACCCCTACCCCCATCAAATTTACTCTAAAATTGTCAATTTTTTTTGTCTATTTTCGCATAAAAATAAACAGAAGACGCAAAATGTGTGATGTATAGGTTAATGTTTCATAAATTATATTATGATTTTATATTTTAACATCCATTTTTTTACTTAAACTCAATATTTTGCCCGAAAGTGGTGAAAATTTGGAATTTTCAACATTTCTGAATTGTCCAAAGTCCACTGCTATATCGTTATTTATGCCAAATCTGGAGGATATTTCTGCAACTATGCCAATTAATTGTACCAAGCGACACATTTGGTGTCTTAAAACATTGCTAAGAAAAAAGAGGAGTGTTAAATGTGACTGATTACAGAAAATCTTACCCCTACCCCAACAAATATTCCCTGAAATTGTCAATTTTTTGTCTATGTTCACATAAAAATAACCAGAACACGCAAAATATGTGTTGTATATGACAAAAATGCATGAATTACATCAACAGCCATTGGTCGACTAAAACTCAATATTTCTCCCAAAATTGCTGAAAAATGGGAATTTTCAACATTTCAGATTTGTCCGTATTTCATCGTAAAATCGCTATATATGCCAAATCTGGAGGATATTTCTGCAACTATGCCAATTAATTGTACCAAGCGACACATTTGGTGTCTTAAAACATTGCTAAGAAAAACAAGGAGTGTTATATGTGACTCTAAATACCGAAAATCTTACCCCTTCCCCAACAAATATTCCCTGAAATTGGTGATTTTTTATCTATGTTCGCATAAGAATAAACAGAACATGCAAAATGTCTGTTCTATATGACAATGTTGCGTGAATTACATCATGATTTGGTATTTTAACAGCCATTGTTCGACTAAAACTCATTATTTCTCCCCCAAATTGATGAAAAATGGGAATTAACAACATTTCAGAATTGTCCAAAGTCCACTGCTATATCGTTATATATGCTTAATCTGGAGGATATATTTGCAACTATGCTAATTAATTGTACCAAGCGACACATTTGGTGTCTTAAAACATTGCCAAGAAAAACAAGGAGTGTTAAATGTGACTCTGATTACAGAAAATTTTACCCCTACCCCAACAAATCGTCCCTGAAATTGGTGTTTTTGGTCTATGTTCGCATAAAAATAACAAGAGCATACAAAATGTGTGTTGTATATGACAATTTTGCATGAATTACATCATGATTTGGTATTTTAACACCCATTGGTCGACTAAAACTCAATATTTCTCCCCAAATTGATGAAAATGGGAATTTTCATCATTTCAGATTTGTCCATAGTTAACTGTTAAATATGTATCAAATCTATAGAATAAATCTGCAGATATGCCAATTAATTGTTCTAAGCGATACATTATATCTTAAATCATTGTTTAGAAAAACAAGGGGTGTTGAATGTGACTCTAAATACCAAAAATCTCACCTCTACCCCAACACATTTCCCCCTAAATTGTCAATTTTTTTTATTTATGTTGGGATAAAAATAACCACCACACGCAAATTCTGCGTTGCATATAACAAAGTTGCATGAATACTATCAAGATTTGGTATTTCAAATCCCGGTTGTCAGCTTAAACTCAATATTTTGTCCAAAATTGATGATAAAATTGAAATTTTTAGAAATTCAGATTTGTCCGAAATTCACTTTCAAATCGTTATATGTGGCATATCTGGAGGATTTATCTGCAGATATGCCAATTCATTGTCTTAACCGATACATATGTTTTTTAAAAACACTGTTTAGAAAAATAAGGAGTGTTCAATTTGACTCTAAATACTGAAAATCTTACCCCTACCCCAACAAAATTAAACTTAAAAATCTCCGAAATAGGACCGTCTGTACATATAAATGAACAAAGCATACTAATGTTTTACTTTCTTTGCAGAAGATGCATTTGATACATCATAATATGTAATTTTGACACCAAAAAATGGGTAAAATTGAATATTTTGGACGACTATCGTGAAAAATGGGAATTTTCAGTATTTCAGAATTTTCCGAAATTCAAAGTTAAATCGCTGAAATACTGCCCATAAACCGGGCGCATGATCTTATTTTTCAAATTGGAGGCTCCATGTGTTTTGGTGTTTGAAAATGATATGTCATCGGACCTTTATACAATGTTTAAGCTTTTCAAGCTGAATAAAATGAAATAAATTGTGTTGAATAAATGTGGTAAGGGGTAATATTTTTGTAATTTATGAGACTGTGGTTAGTCTAAAAGGCTTAAAAGCATACTTTCTAATTGCTTAGATATGATAAAACGATATTTAATCAACATTTTTAAGTTATATATCAATTTCATGAAGTATTTGCATCTCAAAGTCAAAGCAGCAGAAATTCTGAAAAACGGAAAATTCCCATTTTTCATACAATCTCGGAAAGAAGCGTCGAAAAGAAACCTTTTGAACAGTTTTAATCCACTTAAATGATCTTCTGTCAGTTTTAGTGAAATACACGCGAGAATTCCCATTAAACATTATTTTTTTATCATTTAGAGCCTGAATATTTCAACTTAAATATATATTCGCATTTTTACGACCCTTAAGTGAAAAAGTCGAAATTGTGAAAAATCTAAAATTCCGAAAAATTCCATTTTTCAAAAATTTTATACCGAAAATCAAAATTTTATGGACTTTAATTGATTTATTTTCCAACATTGTATCACAACTGATAAGTTAAGCATAAAAACTAGATCAAATGACGAGAGTTGTTTATCTGAAAGTAATTGACAGCCTAAAATCGACATTTTCGCATTTCTTTGCAGGGGTAGGGGTAGATTTTTTGTATTCCCTGATCATAAAATGGGCGTAAAGTACCCAAACTTGTATTCATTGTCAATCATATAAAATTAGCTTTAATTTGATACCAAATTTCAGTACATATTACTTATCTGTAAAAAGTTATGGAGCTTAAAAGATGAAACTTAAAACGAAAATCCAATAATTTTTTGAGTGTACTATAAAAGGTGCCCTATACTGTCTATGCGTGCAGGTTATGAACGTGTTAACATGTTTTATTTTGAAAAGGGGACATAGAAGGACTGAAAAAAAATGGTCTGGTTCGGAAGTGGGGGGGGGGGTGCATGGAAAGTGTTTCCAGCCCACGGACTACTAGTAATACGAGCTTTTAAGAGTCGTTAATTGAATCCGAATTCATATCATTTTCAATATAGAAAAAAGATCAAGAAAATTATATTTATTCAAGTCTTCAAAGAAATCAAATAAACTCATCAAGATTATATTTAGATATATTTGAGTTCAGCGAACAATTGGAAAAGGCGAAAGCTCGGCATGGCTGTATGAAGTTTCCCAGTAGTTACACGTAAAATTCAAACTGTTAAAAACCTTAAATCGGTTTATATTTTGGTGTTAAACTAGTCAAACAAATATTAATGACATAAAACAAGGAAAATTAACAAGAACCCCCTACCGTGTTTAGTTATTGAGGCGAGAATTTCAGAAACGGAAAATTGAGAACCCGGAGCCCATTAATGTAAGTGAGTGGAGTCCAGAGCCCTAGTCTTGGAGCGCTGAGCTCCTGTTAAAATGAGAATAAAAGCTAAGATAATCACTATTAAAGTAAACAGCAAAAGTCTATATTGGGTCCGGCATGACGATAATTTCTGTTCTTACTTTCAATTAAAGGTACGTAATTCATCCTTCCAATCTTAGTAAACGTCCTTGAAGCAACACATGGGTGGATGCAGTTAATAAATACAAAAGAAACCTGTCAATATACACGATGACCTGATATAAAATAACCCTATGACAGTATTTAGACATTTTAAATCACAAGTTTATTTTCAGTGGAAAAGTTAATCCGTTATAGAAAATTACATATTAATTGGATAAGTCTCTTCGACAAAAAATCACCAAGACTACAAGTACTTTGATTTTGATGCAATCAAATATTGCATTAGTTATCATTTGAAGGACATTATTATGATTCTTCTAAGTTTCGGTCATGATGCTAGTCATAAATCCGATGCGGAGTGATCACCTTTATATACCAAGTTTTTTGGTTTGGGAAACTGATGGACAAGTCAGGAAATCTGAGTTTCAAAACATTAGCATTATTTGTAATTTAATAACTTATGTAATATGGAAAGGAGAAATAACATGTCCACCATGCAGATGGAATTATTAGTAGCTAAGTTCTCGGGTCACTGTTTTTGAATTTTAAGAATTGAATTTCTAGTTTACACTTTCTAGAACGATCGTTCAAAATTAAAAAATTAACACACTGCAGTTGATATGAGCTCTATGGGCGCAGTTTTTACTATTTATGTACCTCTGAGATGAATGGTTTAACTATCAAGTATAAAAACTAAAATTGTAGTTTCCTCAAATTAATTATTTAATCCTGCGTAAAAAATCTATTGTCAGTGGCCAGGTGATCGATACAGGCTCGTTTGAGCCTCATGTTCAGTTTACAATGTTATAACTATATGATAAATTCATAACACGATTTACTGATAACGAAAACACTTTTTATCTTTTTAATTGATACATTTACACAAAAATATTATCATAAATTATTCATGATTTCTTCATGTAATATTCATACAGAATACAACATCTTAAAATCTATCAAGTAAAAGACATATGTGAAGGTCAGTACATTTATCATAATAGCTCAAATTAGACCTTAATGTGTGTTTATTTATTTGCAATCGTCACATTTCCATTTTGTATTGTTCATATTACAAAATACAGAGGTTTCAGTTATTTTCTGCAGATTTGCATTTCAACAACTTATGTCCCTTCAGTGTAGTTGAAATCAAATTATCTGGAAATCTGTACACCAAAATACACGTAAAATCCGATAAAATGGTCAATAGGATCGACATAGAAACGCCAAAATCAATTACGGACAGAGCTATATACGAGGGACATACTCCATAGTTTTAAACAAAATTTTGTGAGATTACATGCAAGACCTTTTCAAAAAAAATAAATTTCTTTCGAGTCAGCACCAATATACTGACCACTGGGTTTATGAGTACTATTGGAGATTAACAATAAATCAGTAGAAGCATCGACCAAGTGGTAATCAATACAAAATATCGAAATCAATGTTTACTTAATTTCTGCAGATGCACATCTAGACAACTTATGCCTCTTCAGTGCAGATCAAATCAAAATATTTGTAAATCCATAAACCGAGAAACGTAATACTATAAAAACTGAAAGACAATAGATAGCCGATAGGATCAAAATGGAAATGTCATATTCATGTAAGAACATAGTTATTAGACATTTATAAATATACCTCAATGGACGCCTTTGGAAAACTTTAAATGACCGCACATTTACACATAATTTCCATGAAGATCCTTGGCTATAGTCTCTGGAATTTGCCTTTGACGAGAAGAAGGAGAATCCAAGAAAAAATAAGAGTTTATAATAATTTGAAACGGAATAAAGCAATAAGTCTCTAGTTAACTTAGTTAAAACACATCTTTCTTTGGGAGAATTAATAATATAGAATTTATGTTGTTATCAGGTAGTATGATAATTATGAAAATTAAATACAATCTGATATAGCAAGTAAATTTATACGCTATCAAGGTTAATGTCACATCATGGAGTGTCAATGTTTAAATATTGTAAATGATACTGATATTGCTGTTTACATTAAAGGTACAACAGACCCTTTGATTTTTAGGGAGTGGACGATTTTGTAAATAAATGATTTTAAATAGGTTAAAAAGATATTCTTATCCTACTTGTCATGATAATAAATAATTTGATTTTGATTTGTAGAATAAATTCTTTGTTGCAAATACAAATAAATAATTTGCTCTTGAAAATAAATAATTTATTCGAGATGGAAATGTAAAAAAAAACAGATAGGCCTAAGCAAAATCAAATGGTCGTCCCCTAAAGAAAAAAAATTATATTTCGACTGATCAGTCTTGATTAAGTTAATGAAGTGCAAAGTGACCGTTATTTTAAAAGGACGACTAGCAATTTCTTTAAAAATTAATATAAAGAAAAAATTATAATTTAGATGAAAAAGTAAACTTCAACTATTCAAAGCAATTAAAAACGACTATTACTTTGAAAATTACTTATATTGTTTAAACCTTGAAATTAGAAGGTTGATTTGTAAATTTAGAATAAGTGATCATGTATTACAAATTGAATCTGGAAGATATAAGACCTTTCCCAGAGAACAGCGTCTTTGTAACTTCTGAACAAAATTGAAGATGAGGCATATTCTATTTTAGAATGTACAACAAACCAAACTTAAAGACCTCAGTTCCTTTCAAATTTTAATTTTGAAACTAATGAAACTTCAACCTCAAAACTCAAAAAAAATTCTAAACCAAGATACAAAAGAACAAGTACAATTGCTAGGCTCCTTTTTAAAACAGTCAATTGCACTGAGGACAGGGGTTAGTTGATTATGTTTGTTTATGTATGTGTGTACTTTATTAATTTTGTAGGTATAAGCCCATGATTGGGCATAAAGTTGCTAATATATAAATTGAAATTGTTATGACCTTGATTAAGACAGCTCAGTTGTAAAATTTGACCCAGATTTAAGGGAATGAAAACGCGCATCTTTGTGTCGAACTGATACTTGCATATGTGCCTAGACATTACGGGATAGTTTTTGAACATCCATGGAAACGGAGGTTTGTGACGCATATACGCATTACATATTGTTTAAACTTGTGTCATTTGCATTTATTCCATATCCTCTCATTGTTTACATGTAAGTAAAATACTGTCATTGCATCACACATAGACAAATTTGTACTTATTTCTTCAAGAAAAAGAGACTCGTATCTAATAACATCGAGCTTACCTCCTTACACGAGGCGAAATCTACGAACTCACAAAAAGCACGAAAACAAAAACAAAAACAAAAGAATAAATACAAACAAACAAAAATAAAATAAAATAAAGTAAAAAATAACCGCAATCCAAAAAAAAAAAAAAAAAAAAAAAAAACAGAAAGAAAGAATAAAAACCATATAGGGCGCAACTGTTTTTTTTAAATCTTGTTTTCAAACTGGTTGTTACTTTAATACATGAAGGGTTATCATTCATCAAATCTGGTTTCAAAACAAGTCTCGTCGTTTCTTAAAGATACAAATGTATGTTATCTCCAAATGTCGTCAAATCATGGTAACGATCGTAAAAAATTGGTTTGAATAATGTATATTTTAGGCACCACAATAGTTACTACGTTAGGAAATGTAGACGCCATATACCGGAAATGTGGTAATGTTACTGTAAAAACATTCAATAATGACTGTCGGAAACGACAGTGAACCCTGCATGTCCTGTTTGACACAGGCAACGGTTGCTTATTTTAAAATATTTTTACAATACAGTTGTTGATATATGTAATTACTAACTTTACTCAAGAAATTCAAGACATATGGTTGCCAGGATAAAATCATACCTGGTCTGCAAGAAATTCAGAGAATTTAGCAAAATTGGAATGTCCAGTGGTATTTGCATTTTTAGGAAATATGGCAAACTTAGAATCAAATATGTTTTGAAAATGTTTGTTCAAATCAAATTATAAAAAAATATATAGATTTGGTTGCTAGGTAGAATAAAAAAAAAACTAAGGTCTTTTAGATTTACCGAAACTTTAAAATATATATTTTTAAAAACCCAATAGGCTATTGAAGAAAAATAAAAGGTCTTTTAGAATTTCAAAGTTTTTACTAAATGAAAGTTAAAATCACATTTTTTATTCTAAGTATTTAGAATTTTGTTTGGTTTTACCAAACACTTGATAAATATTAAGATTTCATGCTGATAGTTAAAAAAATTCTTTTAAATTTAGGAAATCTATAATTGTTGAAACAGGAATAAAAATTCCCGAAGCTTATTGTGCATCTACAGACAAAATGCAAGAATGAAACAAAATAAACAAGAGCTGTCGCTGGTATACACCCACTCATTGAACCCTGGATAAAAAAAATCATGTTTTCACCACATTTCGTAACTCAAGTCCAGGTTTCATCAAACAGGAAGTACACATCTGACAGGACTCAAAATAGGACGTTCTTTACAACTAACCATAACGAGACTGCATACCAATTTTGAAATGAATCCCTCTTCTAGAAGCTGAGAAAAAATGACGAAAAGTTCAAGTTTTCACTACATTTCGTAACTAAGTCAACATTTCGTCAAACAGGAACTGCACATCTGACGGGACTCAAAATAGGACGTTTCTTACAACTAACCATATAGAGGCTGCATACCAATTTTGAAATGAATCTATCCGGTAGAAGCTGAGAAAAATGCGACGAAAAATTCATGTTTTCACTATATTTCGTAGCTTCCACATTTTGTCAAACAGGAAGCGCAAATCTGATGGAACTCAAAAAAAGGACATTCCTTACAACTAACCATATAGAGGCTGCATACTTAATTTGAAATAAATCCCTTTTTACAGAAGCTGAAAAAAATGCGACGAAAAATTCATGTTTTTATTCATTTCGTAACCAAGTCCACATTTCCTCAAACAGGATGTTCCCATCTGACAGGACTCAAAATAGGACGTTCCTTACAACTAACCATATAGAGGCTGCCTACCAATTTTGAAATGAATCCCTCTTGTAAAAGCTGAGAAAAATGCGACGGCAAATTCATCTTTTCACTACATTTCGCAATTCAAACATTTCTTCAAACAGGAAGTGCATATATGACGGTTCAAAAAATATGATGTTCCTTACAACTAACCATATAAAGGCTGCATACCAATTTTGAAATGAATCCCTCTTGTAGAAGCTGAGAAAAATGCGACGAAAAATTCAAGTTTTCATATTTTCTGACGAAAAGACGGACGGACGAACGGACGGACAAGGTGGTTCCAGTATACCCCACTCTCTTTCCAGTGAGGGTATAAAAATTCAAAAATTAATTACGAGTTCTCGACGGATACCACATTTGTCAAAGTCGATATCTAAGGACTTCTTGTTTGTATTAAGACCAAAAGGAAAACCTAAATGCTAACTGCGCATCTACGGACTTCAAAGGGGGTGTCTTTCTCAAAACCCCTTGCTCCATTCTCCCGTCCAATCTTTTCCGTCTCCAGCCCCCTTTCTCCTGGTTTGCCTTTCATTTTCTTTTCTCTCTTTCTCTTTCTGGCCCTTTTCTTCTTTCTCCCATTCTTTGCTCCTTTCTCCTTTCTACCGTCCCCTTTCCCCTGGTCTCCCTTAACCCTGTCTACCTCCTCGCTTTGCTATAAAACCCTTAATCAAAAAATGTAGGATGAGTTAACCCCTCATGCCACATGTGTCAAAATTGACATATTGGGCCTCTATTTTGCACATAGATCCTAAAGATTACTGTGCATTTATAGCATAAATACAACCATTCTGTAACAAATTTTAAAATCATAATTCAATGACAGCAGCAAAAGCTAAATTAATGATAAAGCTAAAATGTTCAAAAGCTAAAATGATAAAGCTAAAATGTTCGGTCAAAGGATGACATTGTTCCCACACTTTACTATTACATAGCAAAAATGAAAATAAGTAAAGTTACTCTGATTTTCGTATATGTATTGTTTGACTTAAGTTGATTAGAAACAATTCATTGCATGGGTTGCAAAGTATAGATGAGTTGTATTTCTTTAAATTTAAGAAAAATGTAATATTACAATTATGTGAAGCGAAATATTTTGAATATATAACAAAGTAAACTTCACTTAATCACTTTTTTCAGTATCTTAATATAATTTTTTAATCATCGTGAAGGATGATTTATATTCGACAACGAAATCGAGATACATGTATATAGTTTCTAATATACTACTATTTATAGCTCAAGTTCACTTGTTCTTTTACTATACAATATGCTGAAGTCATGCAACTTTCTCTTTGAACCCTGTACGTGCATTTTTCCCCTACTCCGTTTCTTAATGGTTTTGGCAAAAACTGTAAAATACGCGTGTCACTTGAAAATAAAAAATCCCATTTTAAGTAACATATTATTAAGCAATAAAAGTACATTATTTGAATACCCGAGGGCGTCAATCTTAGATTTGACGCCCTCGGATATTCAAATAATGTACTGTTTTTGCGATTCTATTTTATGTTCTATTTCTAACGTGTGTATTTGTAAACATACAATGAACTAGACTAAACAGGGAACCAACCCTGTCCCAGGAGTGTAGATGGTGGAATTGACGGTCAATTTTGACCAATCAAACCTTCCGTTATATAAATGTTGCATTAGAATAAATAATTGCCAGTGCAGTGTCTTTCATTTTCGACTTTCTGATATGTTTAAACGGAAAATTGCACTTCATCTTTCTCAATTAATAATTACATTTCATGCATTTTCATTTGAATTCCGTCAATTTGAAAGGTGAACAACGATCACGTGGCATATCAATGTGAAGTTGCAATTCCCATGAAACACATTTGACCACATGTTTACGTGGCGGATGAATTTGTAAAAATAGAATCCCAATGAACATGGTGTACTTTCATGTAAATAAATTGTGGTTTTTATTTTTTCGGTTTAAAATTCAATTATAAGAATTGAATGCATTATTTTAAAGTTTCACAGGGATTATGAACGGGTTGACCGGGGCGCTTCATTAAAATTGTGCTTCAGTCAACACTTTTATACACCAATGAAACTTCAAAATTATGCATTCAATTCTTAATTGAAACATTTAACTTTTAATGATAAAATCTTCTGAACTATATATATATATTCAAAGACCAACTGAGTTAGAGTTTCGGGATATGATACTATAATATAAGGTATAAGGATAATATCATATCCCGAACCTCTAACGCAGTTGGTCTTTGATTTCAGACTCATATAATTTATTTTTCAAGACCTGTATTTGCATATTTACATGCTTATCCTGAGAATTAAATAAGATTTCCAAGTTTGTCGTTGTATTTAGACGTGTAATATATAGTTGTCTAAAGTATGTGACAACTCTTCATACTATACCTGTCCAATGGATAATATCGTGAGACATTATACTGGGCTTGGTGAATTATTTATATATACGCCTGAAAATCAGCCCAACATTGTTAGATCTGCACATTGGTAGTTCCCTCTCCGGGATTCGAACCATCACTGTTGTGACATCT
>MJUU01041161.1:178047-228068 GCA_002080025.1 Modiolus philippinarum
CGAAGACCACAAAAATCAAAATCGATTGCAATAAGAAATATTTGACGGCTATACCAAGCTAGTAATATATGGTCAAAGTGGAGATAATTTTAATTTTGATATCAAAAGATGAAAGGGATATGGAAATAAAAATTATCTCCACTTTGGCCACATAATACTCACTTGATACACCGAGATAAACAACAAATCAAAATTCAAAATTACATTCTACTATATCCCAATGAATGATAGTGTTAAATACCCCCTGGTGTCAGAAAGAAGTGAAAGTCGTGGAATTTCAATATATGTGATCAAATCAACGTCAACATGATCATATAAGGTGGAATTATGAACCGATATATCATGATATGGAGGGGTATTTGCCTAAAATACAAGTCGCGGGGTGGTCAAATTTCCCGAGCCTGAAAGGCGAGGGAAATTTAGACCTAAGACTTCTAATAATAAATATATTCGTATGAAGTGCATGTCAATAAACTATATCGTATGAAGTACATGTAAATAAACTATAAACTGTAATTTGTGTATAATTGTGTGAGTATCAATTTCTTAACAATATTTACCCGAACACTTCTCTTCCGTTCATTTACTTGTCTTCTCATATATCGTAAAATATTTTTGCTCCGTGAAGCGTAAAATGTTTTGTTTTTTTCTTTTTATTATATTTTTTTAAAAGCATTTTGAAACAAAGCCATACAATCAGGATTCTTTGTATCATGTAGACTAAACACGTAGAGGGATAAAATATTACTTTTATTTGAAGTGGATTATACTTGAATAAAATTAGACCATTTTAACGCTGAATTTTTGATACATTCTTCCTGCATACAAATTCAATACTATTATGCGACAGTTGTCACAAAAGAGTTATTTAACGATATATTTATGTTCAAAAGTATTCAATGCATCCAGACATGCAAGTTTTATATATATATATATATATATATATATATATAAAACTTGCATGTCTGGATGCATTGAATACTTTTGAACATAAATATATCGTTAAATAACTCTTTTGTGACAACTGTCGCATAATAGTATTGAATTTGTATGCAGGAAGAATGTATCAAAAATTCAGCGTTAAAATGGTCTAATTTTATTCAAGTATAATCCACTTCAAATAAAAGTAATATTTTATCCCTCTACGTGTTTAGTCTACATGATACAAAGAATCCTGATTGTATGGCTTTGTTTCAAAATGCTTTTAAAAAAATATAATAAAAAGAAAAAAACAAAACATTTTACGCTTCACGGAGCAAAAATATTTTACGATATATGAGAAGACAAGTAAATGAACGGAAGAGAAGTGTTCGGGTAAATATTGTTAAGAAATTGATACTCACACAATTATACACAAATTACAGTTTATAGTTTATTTACATGTACTTCATACGATATAGTTTATTGACATGCACTTCATACGAATATATTTATTATTAGAAGTCTTAGGTCTAAATTTCCCTCGCCTTTCAGGCTCGGGAAATTTGACCACCCCGCGACTTGTATTTTAGGCAAATACCCCTCCATATCATGATATATCGGTTCATAATTCCACCTTATATGATCATGTTGACGTTGATTTGATCACATATATTGAAATTCCACGACTTTCACTTCTTTCTGACACCAGGGGGTATTTAACACTATCATTCATTGGGATATAGTAGAATGTAATTTTGAATTTTGATTTGTTGTTTATCTCGGTGTATCAAGTGAGTATTATGTGGCCAAAGTGGAGATAATTTTTATTTCCATATCCCTTTCATCTTTTGATATCAAAATTAAAATTATCTCCACTTTGACCATATATTACTAGCTTGGTATAGCCGTCAAATATTTCTTATTGCAATCGATTTTGATTTTTGTGGTCTTCGCTTCCCTTGTTCCTTCGGTATTCTACTGCCGTTGTTTTGCCGACTTTTGATAAAAAATGCTGAAATTACAAATTTCTATTCTTTTCGAACACTTCCGTGGCATTTGTCACCTTCATCGGTGAGATAATTGTAATTACTAATTGTAATTAGTTGCAATGAGTTTACTCTTTTCCGGTTGTATCGCACCTGCTTTGTCTTTTCGACTCCTGACAATACTGTTCGGTAATTTTGTTATTTTCCTCATTTACAAAATTAATTTTGATATGACTAGAAGAAATGTGTAATAGGCAAAAATTGAATTAATGTAGTTTTAATTAAATTAATTACTTTCCAAAAAGGTGTTTAATTCCAATTAATTTTCAACTACATTCTTTTACCCGTATATGCCAGTTCTATTACAAGTACATGCTAGTAAAGAGTGGATGAGAGAAATGGCCAAGTTCCTTCTTGAATGTTTTCATGTGCAATCAGTAAACCATAGCTGGTCCTTCATGCAAAATATTATAATGAAATGTTCTACAAAATTTATTTCTAAGCTGTTAACTTCAGTCTTGACAGCCGTTAAAAGGGCTTTCAATAGTACTGTGATACCTGCTTATCAAGAAGTGGTGTATATGAAATGTGGATATTGAAAAACTACTTCACATCTTAAATTTTAGATCACTATCACACCATTGTAGTAACATTAAAACTTTTGACCTTTGTACACTTTCGCATGAACAACTGAAGTCTGGGTTAAAATATTTGATTTATAGTTGTTTCTCCCGTAAGAAGGGTGAACGAAGAAATATGTACTCTGTTATATGAAGAGAACCAGTATACTTTGTGAAATACGACTCAGAATCACAGAAAAAATACTAAGAGGAAGAAGGGATTAAAATGATTAAAGAGTTTCTAATCGACAAAAAATTGTCCGGTTGAGGACTTGTTTTCCACTAGAGTTTGGGAATTCAATGAGATTTCAGTCAAATGTTTTGGTGATATTACAATGTGATAGTGATTTCTACTTTGAGATGTCAAGCAGATCTTTAGAGTTTTTAAATATCCACATTTGTTGGACACTACTTCATGAAAAGATATTTTTTATGGCCCTCTTTTACGGCTGTCAAGATGGAGGTTAACAGCTTAGAAATCGGTCTGAAGAACATTGTTTGTATGGATATTTGTGCAACTTTGTTGCCAAGTGCAAAAAAGGGAGATCGGTGTCATCATCTATGGTTTAAATTCAAAATGAAAGCAAAACAGATTTATGGTTCTGTAATAGCAGAGTAGTAGCTGTGTAGGTTGCATTGCCCTGGGTAATACCAGTGCGTAGTTCTTTCTTTAAACAATCGACGTAATGCTTTTTACAAATATAAATGATGTTATTAGGGGCCTTATCTGCCGGAACAGCGACATATTTGTCATGAATCGCAGACAAATATCTGGCAACATCGGCATTTTTGAAAATGGATGATGCTTTAGTTCTCATTGATCCTCAGAGCTGACTAATTCGTTAATGAATCGTGGATCTCACAGCCTGAATCCTATCTGAAAGAGAATCAAGGTCTTCATCTTGTACACGTTGTTGCGTAGTCCTCTACAGCATCCATGAGGAGTTTAAAATTTTGCTCCCAGTTTATGGTTCGTGGTACACGGAATTTTGATCCCTTTGCAAGAATATCACGGCGAGACGGGTTTTCGATGATATTCAAGTCTCCCCTTATAATGTGACCACAGGGACTATATCTGTAAGGTGAATTTAAACATGACCAATCGGGTGGTTAAGACTTGGGGTAATCGGTGGCAAGGCTTTGCAAAACACGTTTATGTTTGTAAATTTTAGATGCTATCGGAGAAGTATAGATATATGAGATAATTGGAACTGATGTGTCCTTAAATATGGATGTATTTTGTTTTTACAATTTTGTAATGCAATATATTGGCAAGGTTGATGTAACCCAAACCATTATTAGCAAACTGTATTGGTAGGAAAAGAACGGTCTTCCTCTACACTGACGTATTCTTAATCATGGTTTAATAACCTATGTTGACCAATATCAAGGATAACTGCATCTAACTTGTACAAACTGAAACTAGGCCGTACGACAAACGCGATGATTTTATTTTTCCAAAACCAAACTTCCCTTTTCTTTGTAGCAATATTACTAAAAGATATATGAAGTTTACATTTTTGCCATTTCATTCGCAACGCAAAGGTCTTTGGTCATTACAGTGATACTTTGATAGAGCTCAGTTGTTTCCCTTTTCCTTGTGGAAATATTTCTAAAAGTCATATGAAGTTTACATGTTTGCCATTTCATTTGCAACTCAAAGGTCGGTGGTCTTTACAGTGACTACCTGGATAGAGCTCAGTTCCTTACAAATAGGCTACCGGGTATCTATCAAGATCTTGTGGACTGCTTTGGGATACCTGTTTTCCAGAAAATAGATATTTTTCTTAAACAGCTTAAGTCTGTTTTTTCATGTACTCGATCGAGTACCTGGCCTATCAACCGGAATTGACGTGCTTGACACGACGGTTATAAGAATAAGTAAATGCTTCCTCTACATGTGCGCTTGATCGCCCTCATGGTTTTATATTTCGTCCGAGGTTTTTCATCTGTACGTGTTTCTACAATTTTTTTCTTTCCCATGCCCTACTAATGTGATGTCTTGTATCTTGGTGTTCCTGGTGTTGTCATTGTCCTTGAATTATTAGGTTATAGACGTAGGAGATATTTGTATTGTATTTGAAGATTTGGAGGCATCTATTTGGGATTTGATGGTAGCAAATGATTTTACTGGCGACTTTTAAGCGGAGCCAGTAAACGGATATTTGCGACCATCAAATCCCCAAATAATGCCTCCAAATCTTCAAATACAATACAGCTATCTCCATTCTAATGTGGTTGCGTGTATTTACATCAGAAGGACCCCAGCTAGCTGTCAGTAACTGCGAGCATTTGTCCGGGCAGTACCTGTATGTATTGTCTTCATGTTTTATGTACTTCATTGTAAGGGTATTCGTCTTGATAAGTTGGACTTTTTTCTAGTTTGATTTTTACTGTGAGTCTTTTTGTGTATTTATTTTTTAGCCATTCGCCACTCAAAGGGGAGGGTTTGGATCCAGGAAAACGAGTTTAACCCCACCGCAATTTTTGCGCCTGTCCTAAGTCAGGAATATGTTGGTCATTGGCTTGTCCTTGTCTTCTATTAAATTTTAGTTTCTTGATATTTGGGTTATTGGATATGGTTTGTTTCCATTGATTTATTCACTTTTTTTTACCTTTTTCGGGCCATTTAGGGCTTGCTATATGGTGTGAGGTTCCTCACTGTGTTGAAGACCGTTTCTTTTTCAATAATTCATCTATTTTAGCTTGGATTTAACTAAAACCGGATATTTTATTATGTTATATAAAATAATTCATTTTATCCAAATAAAAATCATTTTGCATGAACGTTTTTTTTTCATATTCAAAAGTTCATGTCATTTAACTAGGACAATATGGCGCCGACAAACGAGGTTTCTGACTGTCAGCCAGAGGAAAGAATGTATGTAATCTTTTGAGGATTACCGGATTCGGAAATATGGTAGCGTAACATTGACATATGAATTGTTTCTGTTGAATGTATTTAGGAACAGCTAAACAGACGGTTAGTTACTTGTAAAAAATGTCATTATCCATCACGTACAAGCGTTCGTTCTCGGAGATGGGAACACGATTCACGATTCATGTGAAATAGAATTTTCTATATTCCATATGACGTTCAAAGGCATCGCAAAATCAAATGGACCATTGTACGGATATTTACATATAACTATCATTTCATTTGAACAACACATTCTTGAGTTTCAAGGCTAAACGTCTGGGACATGTTTGTGGGTTAAGTTATAATTTAATATGTTTAACTCTCAACATTTGTCGGATGCCACTCAGTCGATTTGCATCTTGGAAATGATTCGGGATGTTAACATTTTTGATGGCAATGTCTTTTGTATTAGAGATAACATTTGAATTGTTTGTAGCATGAGTGTTGTCGTCTGCAAGTTACTCATCGAAATCTGCTTCTTAATATCTCTGTCTCATTTATGTAACTTCGGTATTTAGTTATTATGTAATAAGACTCTTCTCCCTTTTCTCGTCGTTGTGTGAGATTTCGTTGCTCGCTTTCAACGATGTGTCACCACGGGCCGAACGTTTACAATCAAAAACAGAAGTAAGTTGAAGCGATGTATATTGCCTCCATTGTATTTCATAAACAAACGCATAGGAATCGTGTCAATTTCTGGAATTTCAACCGTGAAATCAATACCTTGAAAATTATAGCATCAACCAATCAGATAACAGGATTAATGAAAGTTACATTAGAATAACGGTTCGAATCTCATTTACTTTCATCTATTGCATAAACAAATATTTTTACTTTTAGCATGTCATGCTGACAATTTAACAGAGGCATACTTATAATTGATTTAGTGGTAATGTTATAGTTATAGCATTGTGCTTATCAAAGAATTATCCTCAATCCTGACTACTTAATACCGCAAAATAGTTTTGTAACGTCCGTCGTTAAATTACCTGTCTACAGGTTAACTTGATAAGGCATCCACATAAACATTTTAGTGTGTCGCACTTCTATGATTAACTGACTCAATATCTCTATCAAGGTGGAGTTTGTTGTCTGGTTAAGGTAGCCATGTAGCACCGGCAAAGCAAACACTAGAGAAGTTGTGAAAGTCAACTTCATTTCTTCAAAAGCCTTTTGTTGTTCTCCGTCTCATTTATACGGTCTCTTGACCTATCACTTGAAATGGTGCTGCACTCTTTGTGTAGTTCTATATAACAACTCTGTGATAGTTCGCAAAAAACGTGGAATAGCAATACCAATATTTGGTAATCCTCTGTACATCAAATGTACTCACCACTGCTAAACATCATTTCGGACTGCGTCTCATTTACATTTACTTCATATCCCTTTAGTGTTAATTACTTACTATAAGCTCTAATTACAAAACAGTTCGCACTTTGATGACTTCAATTTAAGTCAGTATTCCCTGAAAAAGTCCACAACTACTGCTCTCATGTTTGACATACGATCTTCAAAACCAGTTGCATCAACAGGATGTAATCTACAAATTCCACGACTATGGTCCACTTAGACTTAAAATTGGATACATAACAAGATCTAAACAAGTTCGTTGTGCAGCCAGTACTTAGTTAAAACCGCTGTTTTCTATTTGTCATTTTCTTATTTTCATCTGGTGAAATTCGAAATTGAAGTCTACTAAAGAACAAATTGTTACCAGCTAGGGTATCTAGAGAATCTAGGTTAAACATCCTTCTTTTGAACTGTGTTCAGTGTCTGTCGAACTTAAGTTTCTTTTGTGTTTTTATTTTACACTACTGTGCAGTAAAATTATATGCAGTAATTATCCACAGATTTCAAGAAGGTCTCTTGTTTTCATTATATATTGTATTTTTAGTAAAGTTCGCTTTTAAATTTTGACATGTGATTGTAGTTCCCTGTCATTGTAGGTGTTTGCTTTTGTCCTGTTTTTTGTAATTTCAAAATGCGCTTTTTATATTATATAATATTGAGCAAAGTATTAATATATAGCATCTTATAAATTAAAGAATTTCATTTAAATTCACTGAAATCAAATCAGTAGATTTATAGAAAAACCTTGCAAAAAATATAAATTATGCATAATTGCAGGACAGAATTAGAATTCCTACGGGGTTTAGGTATTAAACATATTTAATGAAATTGCAGTAATTACGTATAATTATACACTTACTATAGCATATGCAAATGTACACTGCAACCGGGGAAACGTGGTTGCGGTTAACCCCGGACTTGTACTTTAGGTGTTGTTTAATTTATCTTGTCTCTGTTGGCGTGCTTCCAGTACTCTAGTAGCTATATCTTCAATTTCCTGTTGTTTAATTTGGCAATTCAGTTACTTACTACTACAAGGTATATTTGATTCTTTTGATAACCTCTGTACTAATTGCTGTTCCGAGTAAAGTTTGCTACAATCTAGGAATATGCTCTTCCTCTATTGGACATGTGTAAGCTGTAGAGTTTCAATTAGCTTGATTAATGTTTCGTCTCAAAACCCTGGAATTTCGAATTATTATCCGTAATAAGTGAACCATATTTATGAGTACCCGGTGTCCGTTTGGGCTAAGACAGAGTTATGGAGTTGGAAATGGGTAAATGTTTTTCCATGAATGTACCGGTCGATATGATAAATGCATCTGTTGTTTAATATCATTGAGATCCAGCAGAAGCATCTGCAAAAGCCTACCAAAAATGGCGATTCTATGAAACATCTGTTAAACTAAATTATAAATCTGTCAGACATCTTTTTAATTCTTGAACACAACCATTTGATGTATATTTGAACTAATGGATGGTTTTCATTATGAAAAAATATGCCAAATAAATATAATACGTCAATAATTAGCGTCTCTCGTAAGGATTGAAAATATCAATGCTGGGAATTTCATCACAGATATTGATTCCTATTTATTGTGTTAAATATATGAAATGATATTCTCCAAAACACAAAGCTTAGGCAGGCAGAACCAAAATGTAGAGAATGTTAGTAATAATGTTTCCACTTTTAGACATCTGCATGGTCTTGCAAATGAATAAATCCATGGATATTATAGTCAGGATCAGGTCTATCAGCACACCTTCCAGTTGGTATTAGGTAGTACGGTTGCTGTTGTATGTGCATCGTGTGAATAAGAGGATGAAACTGTTGATGTTTCTGCTAAATACAAAGATATGACTATCGCTGTTAGATGGTTATGTATGGCTATTGCTTCTAATCTTGATGAGAGAATCTGGCAGCTGATTAGTTAGAGGATGCTTAAATCCGGATACGACATCCGAAATCTACTTGCCAAATGAGCATTTCACTGTTGAAAATAAACGTTTGCTTCATGTCAAAACTTAGGACAAATTAATTATTATTCAATTAAATCCTAAATATGTGGGATGTGATCTTAATGATTGCAAAAACACTAACAAACAATGCAAAAAAACCAAAACAAAACAATGCAATCCCCCCCCCCCCCCNAAAAAAAAAAAAAAAACAAAAACAAAAACAAAAACAAAAACAAACAAAAAACAAAACAAAACAAACAAAACACACATTACTGCTCCTAGCAAATACAAATCATACGAATAACAGTTTTTTTTTTATCGTTTTTCAAGGAACATTATTTGGACTTCAATCCTTTTTAAAACTGATTCTGATTCTCTGTCGTCAAATACAAATGTAAATGTTTTCACTTTTGTGCATTCAAAAGTCCTCAATGTTACTTCTGACCTTCCCCATTAGATAATCAATGATAATGTCTTTTTATCTTTGTGTTTCTATGTTGCCATTGTCTTTGGATGATTATTTGTTTAAACTGACTTTCCGGTTCTCACTTACTTTTCTCCATTAAGAAAAAAAATCTGACTCAAGCTATTGATCGATGTGTTTGATTTACACAATAATTTATTTATGAAGTATACAAAAAACATAGTAACACAAAACAAAATATCGGATTCAGAAACTAGAAAAACTTATACTAATTCATTCTCTATTTATCCTCTCTTACATGAATATCACAAAATACCGAAGTTACTGTTAGTTCAGATTCTGCATATGTGCATTTCGACAATTTACATCTCTTCAGTGCAGATAAAATCAAACATCTGGAAATCCATATACCAAAATATGTGTAAAAGCTGATTGAGAACAAATTACCAATAGGATCTTAATATCTAAGGACAGTGGTTTGCAAGAGGGATATGCTTTTTAGTTTTGAACGAAAGTTTATTGAATTGATTTTTTTTAAATAGGTCTTGATTTCAATAGCATTACATAGGATTCTCAAAAATGGTAATGATAGGCTGACTCTCGCTTTAGTAGGAACGTTATTGGTTTCACAAAATCTCAGGCCAACTCTCATTCTGCAAATTCTTCATATTTTATCCGCGGCCAGTTATAACTTCAAAAGCATTATCAATGTCTTTTCAGCACTCATAAGAGTTGATTTGGTTTCCGCCTGACTATAAGGAGTTTTTCCGTCTTCCACTTCCGAAGCATGATTGAAAAGATTCTTTCTCTGAGCTGCTTCTTTGGTTCACCTAATGTTGTCTACATGGCTATGATTGGCCTGCTAAAATAGTAAAAATCGATATGACTTGTTAATTGCATTTCAATTGCCTAACTATCTCAGAAGAATTTCTTATTTATTTCAAATTTCTGACTCGTCAACAGTTTGTACTACTTAATTCAAATGCCAACTTATTAATTATTCTTTAGTCAGTTAAAAACCAGGTGTCCATAAATATGACGCTTTATTTTTATTAGGGTTATCAAGTACACATAAACATTCAATCTTCATTCTAAATCTACAAATAATAACTAGTATGGTCCGTTTGAATATGTCAAGACTGACTATTACTGACAGAACAATCCATTCACTTGTACCTTATTTTGTAATGGAAAAGGGTTCAAGGTCAACAAACAAATGGCCGACCTGATTTTTTACTTCTTTTGAAGTGTGCTTGAATCTTAAATATTGTTTGGAAACTGAAATTTTTCTCAATTTTTATCTTAAGCTTGAATTGACACACGTTTCTTCTTTTAAAAGTTATCAGGAACTCTTCCATTTGTTATTTTTGGACCTATGTTTTCGAGACAACCGAGTTCGACACAACGAAGTTCGACTGTATCTTTTTCTCAATTTTTATCTTAAGCTTGAATTGACACACGTTTCTTCTTTTAAAAGTTATCAGGAACTCTTTCATTTGATATTTTTGGACCTATGTTCAACGTTCATCCTCTTCTGTAATTCATGCTATATCGTTTAATAAAAGTGTTGTAATAACATAGCTCATGGTCAGCTTTCTTGCGTAATCGTCTATCTCCTGTTCTTTGGCTGTGTGTTATTCCTGCATGTGATGTTAAGGCAAATACATTAGAAATGTTGTGGTTTTTGACAAGGAGTTCGTCTGTACAGATATCTTGGACAATGCCACTATAACTCTGATTGATACCTTTAGATGTGCCTCGTAAAGACAAAATAAAGCTGCCAATTGTCTCAACTCTGAATTGCAATCACTCTTATGACAAAACGTTTGTTGAAGATGAATTTGTATTGGAAGAGGAACATGAAGACACCATTCTCTTAAAATGTTAAAAGTATCAAAAACAGAGGGTCATCTAAATGTTGGTATACTCCAAAGCATTGTCCACATAAATTTGGTTGTATTATGTTTTCATGTCCATCTACAGCAGAGTCATTATGTTTTGAGATATAGAAAATTTTGTCATTCATTGCACCTTTTGGAATTTCGTCCCAGATCTGAAATCGGGCTGGAATGCATTCAAAGTCTGAAAACAGTTTATGTTCTTTAAGAAATATTATTTCTGGAACAGTAATGAAGTGATCTTTCCCACAAAGTGATCGGATTAGGACAGACATATGTTCAGCGGTTTCTTTGGGTATGTCATGTAGTACTTCAACTATCATATGGACTCCAGGTATGTGATTGCAGTTCCTTGTGCAGTCTACGCACAAAAATGAATGAGCATTGTTTTCTCCAAAATACTTGTTGATTTATAGTTTTATTTCATTTTCAATTTTTTCTGGAATATTGCATAATATCTGAACACCATTTAGGGCATCAGCTGATGCTTTTCTCAATCTGGACTTTTCTACACACTTTGCTACCATTTTACATAGTTGTTTTCCATTTTCGTTGGTGGTCTGACAAAGTTTCAGAAACTCATGTTTTTGGTTTATTAAACGTTCATAACTGATCCTTGCTTAAAGTGAATAGTATGTTTGAAAGTGCCATTCAAACATGATGATTTTGTCCCAAGAGGCAGAAAATTCATCTTTGTGGTCTATACATAAGTGTTGCAAATTATTTTCATTAATTATCATTTGATTTTCAGACTCTTTCTCACAAAACGGTAGATTAATTTCAAAAAGACTTTTGTAAAGTGTCCGATTGGATCTTGGTTGATTTTTAGATGTGTAAATCTGGCCGAAAGCTGAATTTATAATTTCACTTGAAATTTCATTGCAAATACTGAATTCGTCCATATGTTGGAACATATACCGGACAACAGAGGTAAGAGGGACTTGTTCTACATCTACATCTCTTACAATGCCATGTTTGAAACGTGAAAGTTGTCTCTGAATGTTTTCTTTCCTTACACCAGAGGTATCATTTTCGAATTTTTTTTCTTTTAAAAATTTGGTAAATTTTCCAAGCTCAGCATACAGACCATGCTCCCCGATTTCAAATGGGATTTCTTTTAGTGCGGACGTTGGTTTATCCTTAAAAAGAAAATGATGAAACAATTCAGTGTTGATTTGATAAACGAGCAATTATAAATCAAACTTGGAGGCGTTCACAATTTTTTCTTGTTATTTATTTTTTATTTTTTGTTAACTCTTGTTATATGCTCAATTCCTATTTTCCCTATAGCTGTTTTATTGATGTTTATTTTCAGCAAACATGATAAATTTAAATTTTAATTCATGCGCGGAATCAGGCAATTTGAAAAGGGGGGGGGGGGTTCAAATAGAAGTGAAAGTAAATTCCAGCTAGCCGAGCAAGTCGTAAAACCTTATGGAGGTATTTCTTAGTAAAACATCAGGGTATACATTAAAAAGACATGATTGTCCAAAAAAGGGGTTCCAACCCCGGAACCCCCCTGGATCCACCAGTGTAATTAATGATGACAAAGATTTTATCTTGTGTATAATTGTTTGTATGTTTGTGCATGTACAGCACTTAGAGTAATTTTGTAATGATTATATAATGCGCTTTAAAAATATTGTAAATTAATAATAATCATAATAACAAGATGTAATTGTGAAACACTTTGGCCCCGGTAGCAACCATATCTACGATACAAAATTAATGCTAAAAATTGCAATATACACTAGAAATTAAGGTATAGTAGACATTTGTACTAAGCTCCGTTAGATCTATTCACATAATTATAGAATATCAAGCGTCTTGCAATTGTAATTAACGAGCTAAAAGCAAAATCTTGATTTTGACCTCTGTGACCTTGACTTGTGACCTGACTTTAATTATATTTGCATATTAGTGTTTAGCTTTATATGACCAATATACAGGCCAAATATGAAGATCATGTCACACGTGGTTGAAAAGATAAAGGCAATGTTAAAGTTTTTGTTTAAGTTTACAAATTTGCACTCAGTGACCTTGACCTTTAACCTGTCCTCCAAACTTTTTTAGTTGATTTGCACTAAGCTTCATTAGATCTATTCACATATAAAATATAATTAACATGAATATAATTAAAATGTAATTAACAAGATAAAGCAAAAACCGTCCGTCCGTTTGTCAACCTACCCGTCCATGTATCTTGTCAGCGCAGGTTCTCCTAAACAACTTCTTGCATTTTGATGAATGTTACACAGTTATAGTACAACACCGAAGATGTGCATAAAGTAATATATTGATGTTGCCCGAAAGTGTTAAGGGGAGATACTTTGTTTTGAACATTTTCTGGAAAAGGGGGATGGTCATCTTTTAACATACATTTATTTAGGGGTTTAGAACATCTACGAACTTACGATATCTTAACATTGTTGTAAATTATTTCACTTTTGAATTCAGGTACATTCCTAAGTTATGGCAAGGTTCTAATACTCCTGAAATGAAAAAAAAATTCTAAAAAATGCCCCCCCCCCCCTTTTCTCAGACAGGCAGCTCAATACTATTTCACTTTATATGAAATTAGTACTTTTCTAAAGCATCTGGATTAAATTTTAATAGTGAAACATATACCTTTCAATTTATAATTTTTCCAGAATATTATTTTGATATTTTTTAATTCCATTAGGGAGCAACCATTTGATTTCTATAGTGGGGCTATGGTCAAATTTTTCATCCTGAATTTTTTATTGTGTGTAACTTCTATCCTCGCTTTTTATTTTTGTTCCAAGCCTGTCCTTGATTAACCCGCATAGTCATCCTGGATTTTTTTTTTTTTTGCTATAGGTAACCGTCCTGCCTTTTTTTTAATTTGACCATAGCCCCCCCCCCCCCCCCCCNCCCCCCCCCATAAAAATCAAATGGTTGATCCCTTATACAACATTAAAACTTGTAGCAAATAGATGTGGTGTTTCTTCCTTTTGTATACCTTAAAGCATGTCCTCTTTTTTTAATATTAATAATTTATGAAAAGAGTGATTGAGAGGACCATTGTTTTTTTGTATAATGACAGTGATATATAGAATAATGAGACTTACCTTATAATTATAATCTTCACTGCATGTGGTGCATGATGGTCACTGTAAATCCAACTGTCAAATCATAAAATCATTTCAATTCCTAATAACATTTAAAAATATTAGATCATCTTTATTTATAATCATTATTTAGATGTAGGATCATTTTGTCTGCATTTAACATCTTTATCTGAAACTTGATATAATTTAGGAATTTCTGCAGCACACTCAATGGGTTTATCAGTGGGTGATGACATATTTATTATCATTATAATTTTGTAAAAACAAGAATAAAGGAAAGACACGCCTACACCTACAACTATGAAACAGGAAAGTTTGTCGTAAGAGTAAACAGTGAAAAAAATTACCGGAAACAGGAAATAATAATGTTTTAAAATCTGCAAGGGCCGGGAAACTTAAAAGCGAACAGTACTTATCGAAAAAGGGCAGAAAGGGGATTAACTCTGCAAAAAAGATTTAAAGGAGAATTAATTACGAAATTTCGCAAGAATACAGTAGATGGCAGAAAGGCTAAAAAGAAGAAGATTATGAAATTTGCAGGGAAATGATATTTTTTTTCTTACCATTAAACAGAATGTAAATGAAATGTAGCAAGAAATTAGAAATGGAAAGAATGATAGACCATCAATGACAAATGAAATGAAAGTAAGACAATTCCTAGACAAAACTTTGTAACAGGACGGAAGAGAGTCGCTAAAAAGTTGGTACTTAAAAAATCTAATACTCTCTTCAAAGAAATAATGAATGTCCTGGTTTGACTTCCGTATGAGCTTTTTAACAGAAAAATAAAAAAAAAGTTTATAACGGGTGAATTTTCTTAACTTACTGTAAATAGCCAAATTTACGCTATTTGCAACCAATTTCGTTAGCGGGACTTCCGGATATGCGTTGCCGGCACTCTTTTTCTTCGCCTTTAAGGTAAGTCGTCTTTATTTATTTATATTATTTGCATAATGATAAATATAGGCGAATGTCAATCGATGAATTCTCATTATTCCTATCTATAATGAATTTAAGTGGAATACTACGATATAACCTTTATTCAATGCTAAGCGTCGTTGAAACGCTGTGAAACAGCCAAAATATTGCTTCAACCTCAATGGTTCGACCAGTATTAATGAAGTTGAGCTGACTTAACATGTTTAAAAAGCCTACAGATACAAACATAACTTTGTTATCTTAATACATAAAATCTCTGACAATTGTAACTAAGACTTGAATTAGTTTGCTTCACCATATATGAGTTAGCAATATCAAGTATGATTGAGTTATCTGACCAGTAGAAATATGTACACGCTTTCTGTCATGTGTGATCATTTTTGGTTTGTACCTTCGTTCCATATTTTTATGGAACTTTTTAAAATCACGTCACCATACATACCAATTCGAAGTTGAAAATTGGAAATAATGAAAGAATCTGATCGAAAAGTGCAATGATGATTTAAAACAATATAAATCATTAATTCAATATTTTTAGTTGATTGTTCAAATCATTTATATCATTCCGTTGTGCGTGTAAGGTAGATCCATCTGCATTCAGTACAAAACTTTTCCATATCGAAAGGCATTGACATATAATACAAATAACACAGATTATCTTCGTGAATTATGTTCGGATTATACTTGTTATTTTCTTATAACGGATTATAAGGCTGCAGTATTGGTGTACCACGCTTCCATGTACTGAAAAAGTAATATTGACATTTTCAATTTCTTCCTTGAGGCATGGTCTGAAATAACTTTCCGTTCAAACCCCATTTATGATCCGTGCCATTTCTTTTAGACATTCTATGTTCCCTAGTCAAAATTGAACATGTAAACATGAAAATAACCTGCACACATAGACAGAATAAGGCCATCCTTATGGCGCATTAACTGAAAATTTGTACATTTTCGTTTTAACATAATTTTCATCTTTTAAGTTCTATAATTTTTGCACAGATAGGTTAAATGATATCAAATGAAAGATTATTAACAATTTTTTTCCAGCAAATGAAAGCTTATTAACAGTTCTTTTCAATCAATATACATTTTGGCAAGAGTCTGGGGATACAAATTTATTTTGCAAGAAGCACACGGAAAATTTGAGATTAAATCAAAATAATGATTATTACAAACTTTTCACTGCAGATATTTTCATTTATATTGTGGTATTCAAAAAATAATCTCTAAACTGTTTCCAAAATATGCAAAAAAGCAATACATTTGAAAAGTAAGCTATGTAGTTTTTGTAGCGAATTTTAGTGTTTTTTCCAGACTTCACAACTATAAGTTGCTATCTCTATAATGCATAAAAAATAGTTATTGTAATTTGTTCATACATAGATCTCGTTATGGTCACTTTTCATAATATAGAAGTCCTGTAATTAATCTTAATCTAAAAAAAAATAAAGGGGATTTTTTTTTTAATTTCAATTATCTACTATTTTGCAATAGCTTTAGGTAAAATGTTGAATATTTTCCTTTTTATAGAAAAAAACCCTTGTTCAGTGAATGCTATTCCTTCATAATAATCATGTTAACATCATTAATTTTTGACTAAAAGGCATGCCAAGATATAAAAAAAATGCTGTGCAAGTAAAGATGCAAAGACAAGGTTTATGATAATTTTATGACAAACGTGATGAATTTGACTTCCAAATTGTGAACTTTTACCTACCTCTCCAGCATATGGAATGTATATTTCACAATTAATTAGTTACTGCAGTGCTTGTAGTTCAGACAATGACTTTGTGGAAAGAGCATAATTACTGTCACAAAAACTGCTGAGTCAGGCGTTGTTGTTTTTACTTTCGTCTCTTCAGAAATTCTATGGTCGTCATCATAGATAGATATGAAATGTCGGTGTAATAAATGAAAAAGGGTATTTTCAGATAGATTCACGTCTTTCCGGAATTGACGTTATCGATTCTGACTTTACCCTGGATTAACCCACTGACAGTGTGACGGGTGCTGTATACAGAGCAGGACATGGTTACCATTCCGAAGTACCTGATATCACTCTTTTTTTAGATTTCATAATAATAGTGATTTCCTTTAAGTGTTGTGGTGGTAGTATGTTTTCGAACTTTAATCTTTACTTTTCCTGCCTGTCACGCTTTAACTGTTAACTACTTTGATCAGCTTACTTCGCACTTTGCAGATTTATTTATTAAAGAGATATTAGGCTTACTAAGTCAGTTATAGGTGCATATTCAATTCCCCTTACCTAAATCACTTAAAGTTTTGCAGGGGTTACTTGGTGCAGCTCTTTATTGATGTGCTATAAAATCCATACATAAATTACCCAGAACAATAACGTATTTTACAAGAATATAAAGTTTTTATAACAAACATTGCAGGACTTTTTTTCAAATTATTTTGAAATATTAGACATTCTTTACATCATCATCGCTCTCATCACATATATTAAGAAATATAACGTAAATTACATTTTGACTAATTTAACTTGATCTTTCGTAAAACCTTAAGTATTGTGATTTTGATTTTGATTTATATTTTATTAGAAATGCATAATATAATCAGAATTTTTTATTCAAGTGTATAATAGTCCCTCGTTGTTTGCTATTATTCGGTGAATTAAGTGATAACGTATTTTACATTAAATGTCATTAATTTCGAATTCTTTCAAACTTATGAATCAGATCTTCGGGCATCTAAAGTTTATGCATCAAGTTTAATACATTTACTTTTTTTACTCAGCTTACAACACCTTTCTTGAATTCATTTCTTAGTACGAACACTTAACACGTCACATGCTTTTCTGTAGTAACTGGGATGGATCTCAAAGCTTCTGGCACTCTTACCCACCTTTTTCGGTTCTTCTACATTACACAATATCTCCGTAACATTCAACCACATTTCATCCACTGGACTCCGACATTTGTCAAGCTGATTACCGTTTGTTCTACCCTGAGCAGGGAGCATAGCAGTAACTTCACATTCGTCGTCGTCCTCATCAATATCCTTAATTTTTCCTACGTGCCTTGCATTTCGTATATTGCAGCTACGAAGTGACCTACGGAAATATTTATCTCAACTCGGTCTTAATCTTCTTCCTGTTCATCACAATCTTCAGTTCTTCTTAAATTTCTGTAACTTGTTCATTTTCTTCGGCCTGAACATTTTCTACGAATTGTTCATTTTCTACGAATTGTTCATTTTCTACGACCTGTGCATCTTCTATGACTTGTTCAATCACAAGAAATAAAAGGGACAACAGGAAACACCTACAATGGCTGAAAATTACATGCCACAATCTGCTAGGGAACTACACAGGAAAAACACAAATAAGACAAAAGATAAACGTAAACAACGATAGGATCTCGGGACAGCCGGACTTGATACCGGTACCAGCAAAAGCCAGCGGTAGAGTTAAACCGGTTAAAGGGTACCAAAACCTCCCGTTTATCTGTCTGTTCTATTCTGTTTCATCATTATTGTTCTTTCTTTCTTTTTTCATTATGTTTCCTTTCGCAATATCTCCTTGCAGTAGCATAAGGTAACTGCTGTATTGACTGTGCCGTTTGACACACCAATTACATTGTGAATTTGCATCGTGTCCTTTAATGGATTTATTTCTTGTTTTTTTTTCAGCTACTTCTAATCTGCTTTCTATCCAATCAGTTGATGTTACATACACATATTTGGCATTTGTATGAAACTTTTGAACTCTTTCGTAATACTCATAGTCATCTTGCACGATGATCTTTCCTTGTCTGATAGCTAGATCTGCTGCTCCCTTTGACGAACCTCCTATGCCATCACATGGCCTCTTTCCATGGCTCGTTTCGAAATAATTCCACATGGTCATGCTTCCAAACAAATTCTTGTGATTAGAGACAATGAGAAAACAGTTTTGTTCCTGTACTATGAACTTGGACTATCTGTCCAGTAATGAATGACATCCAGATCTTTTACATACGTTTTTATCTCTGTTATGAGTTTCTTTAAGATGGCATACGCTGCGCCTATGTTGTGGCCAAGATCGTCGGAAACGAAGATATAGTTTTTATGCTCAAGTACTATTCCATCTACTTTAAAGTACACTACTACTGGTTGTAATGTGACGGCACTTGAGTTCCAATACGCGCTTTGGACCTCATCAGCAGAACAACACGCACAATTTTCAGCGAAATCAATTTGAACAATTGCTTGGTTGCAAGGCAAATTTTTCTTTAGATTGGTTAAAGCCTGGTATTGGATTTTAACTCTTGCCACATGTTCCTGAAAGTCTCTGACTTGACTATTCATTGTTGCAATGAAGTTTGCTTTGTCTCGGTTTTCTCTACAATCTTGATCCTCTTCTTATCGTCTTCCATTTCCACTTTTCTGCATCGATCGTACTTCTCATTTTCGTTGGTTATTTGTGATAGAATCTACGGCTGTGGTTGTTCTTTTAGCTTTTTAATAAATTCCTCTGGATTAATTGTGACGTTTGCTCATGACGTTTTCATGTTTTTTTAAGCCAGTCCCATATTCTGGTGTTTTGACGTAAGCATTTATCACGACTAAGGTGTTTGGTAAAAGATATGTGCTTTGGTCTGAGACGGCAAAATGTGACGAGTTAGATTCGATAATGAGACTCTGTGCAAGAATAAAAGACTGTCGTCTAAAATTCTTTTTTCTTTGCACTGTGCCAGTTGTCGTTTTCTTGGTTTCATTCTTTCCGGGCATCACCTTGCTATTATCATCTCTCGATAAAAAGTGGACAACGTCTGCTTGGATGGTTTTGCTCGATTTGTCGCTTTAATACGACCGCAAAAATTTTTGCGGTCGTATATTATGGTGCTGTAGTTGTCGTCGTTGTCGTTTTCATTGTCGTCGTCGTCGTCGTCTGTAGACACTTTTTTTTTGGTCAATAACTTTTGTTCCAGTAGATCAATCCTTATGAAATTTAATATGTTCTTTGGTACAAAAGGTAGGGTTGCAGTAGTTTTGGTCATTGTGAAATCACCCGTTTTTAAAAAGGGGGCAAAAAAGGTTATATTGGGCGTTTTCACATATTTGTCTGTAGAATCTTTATTATTAATCGGATTTTGATGGGGTTTCTTTCAGTATGCTCGTGAGGAAATTTCCAGTCAGTAATATGCAACGGAATTGACGTAGCATGTACCGTTTTCGAGTTAAATGGGGCCCAAAAGGGGGGAAATAAAAAAAAATTGTCCGATTTTGATGCAGTTTTTTCAGTGGATTGCTCATGAAAAACTAACACAGCACTCTGCTATTAGATTTTTGGTAATTTGTTTGCTTACCTAGCTTTGAGGGGCCAAACGGGGCCAAATTGCTAATTTGCAGATTACCTAACATTTTTTTTTCATCGGATTTTGATGGGATTTTTTTCTTTATATTCTTCTTGATATAAGCTTTCAGTAGTATGTCAATGGATTTGTCGTAGCTCTTACCTTTTTTGAGCTATAAGGGGTCGAAGGGACCAAAAGTGCAAAGTTTCAGATTACGTGAAATTGTTATTTTTTGTCAGATTTCGATGGGATTTTTTACTCAGGATTCCACTTGATATAAGCTTTCAGTAGTATGCCAATGGATTTGGTGTAGCTCTTACCGTTTTGAGCTATAAGGGTCAAAGAGAAACCATAAGGAGTCATAAGGGCTAATTTTCATTTTCCCTAGTTTGTGTCCAGCTAATTATTGGATCCCCTTATTGTGTCCATGCAATTATTGTGTCAAGATCTGTAGTATGTTCACTATCAAATTCAATTACATTGGTTCAAATTTCAGTGGTCGACATGCTGCGTTCCTATCTTGCTGCGCTCGTCGTAGCCCTTTACTGAATTTTGGGTTGATTCGTTTGCTTTCAGGACGATTCTTTGCAACAAAGTGATGCCTTCTGATTCCTGTTTTTTTTTTGCTTTACATTTTCTTCATTGTGTATTTCTTAATGATATTACTTACCATTTACGAATCTCTTCAAAACTTGTTTACATTTCACATGGCCATTCGACTTCCAAGCCACGCATATTTCATCCACTATACTATTTTCTTACAATAACTTTTCTTAAGGATGTGCTAGAACTACAGTGGAACTCCCGAAAACCGGCCCTTCTAAAAACCGGATCCCTCTATAAACCGAACGATAAGTTTCGATCCGGAATTTTCACCTATATAAATAAGTGAAAATTTCCTCTGAAAACCGGCCCCTCGGAATTCCGATCATATAGATCGGTCCGAAACGTATAGTTTCTTCTGAAAAACAACCCTGAAAACCAGAGGGCAATAAAATCGACCAAATTTATTCAACATGTCACAAATCTCGCCATCTTCATCGATAAATAACTGTTTTTGAACAGAATAATGAAAATTTTTATTAAAATTTACAAGAATGCAGGGAAATATACTGAACGAGTTAACTCTGACAGCCTAAACTGACCGAACAGATCATATGTTACACTTCCGGTATTGGTATTCGGATTTAAAAGACTATATTTCGGAACATCTGAAAACAGGAACCTCTTAAAACCGGCCGATTTCTTTGGTCCTGACAGAGGCCGGTGTTTGGAGGTTTCACTGTATTTTCAACAGATGGTGATGAACAAGGTGCGGGCGTACTAGGTGCACTTGTTTTCTTTAATAGTCTTTCATATCTTTTGTTTACAGTTTTAATCTTTCTATTTAGCTATTTATTTTTGCTACTAAGCTTTTCTATTTCTCGTCTATGTTTAACATTTGCTTTATTTACTCTCTTCCTTGTTCGCTTCTTTGTGGTCTGCATGTTAGTTTGACAATCAGTGTGGAAGAAATAACTAAATACCGAAGTTACTGTGAATTTATTTTCTGCATATGCGCATTTCGACAACTTATGTCTCTTCAGTGCAGATAAAATCTAGACGTTTGGAAGACCATAAAATCAAATGTGTAAAGAAGTGACACCAGTTGAGGATGGTATTTCTTAACTTTGTTCCGCCTCATTCAGCTTTTATATACTGGCTTTTGACTTAATTCTATTTGTTTTACAGCCACGCAAACATTTTTGCGTCTTTTATCTGTTATCTGCTTCCTGTTTTGGTTTTTCATATATCGTTCAATAATTTGATTTGACTCTCTCTCGCTCTTTCTTTAAATAAGCCTCTCCTTCTTGTTGTTTCTTCCTCTCTCAGTAAGCTTTTTGTATTTTTGCATTTGACTTTCCAATCACTGAATTAAAAATAAAAATCTATCTCAATCCAATAAAATATAAATATCTTCTAGTCCTGATATTCTTGGATGTTAGATAATCGCACATGTTACCAATTGTAATTTATGTTATCAAAATATGTAATATATGTTATCATGACTGATGGCTCTTTTTCTGATCATGTCATGGCCGTCTGCGACAATGTGACATCATAAGAATTTCGTATGAATGTGTGTTGTTTGTCAATACAATTAGAAACCATAACTGTATACTTAATGCATCAATATTGGCATAAACATACCCACTATACACATTTTGTTAGCTAGGTTATCGTAATTTTGATTGAACAAATCTACGTATCAGATCTTATTTGAGCAGTTCAGGGAATTAATTCAAGAGAAAGTATTAGTATATGAACTATTCATACGGTTTATGAATGTTAGCCTTTAATAATAATTTTGATAAAATAATTTACGTATAACTAATGTATTTACACACATCTAACCGCTTTGTTGTTGAAAACGACTTCTAGTACTGTTGATTATTTAGATATTCTTAATCGACAGATATACATATCCTTTCTTTGAAACACCTATATGAAACCTCGATATAAGCTAGTTTTCTTATCTTTGATATTTTTCAAAGAGCCAAATTTTCCCAACACTTGTCATTGAATTTTCCGAAAAAAAAACGTAGAAGTCAAACGTTGTAGTAAATCTATAAACCATTGATGGTAAAATACAGAACCGAATTTCTTTTCGTGTCTCAATGCACCAGATGAAAACCCTAAGGTATCAGTGAGGTCTACTACGTTAACACCAGCATAGATTATATATCATTAATTATCCATATTAAGATGGGTAACAGCCATAACGTAGCTTACTAGCTAAGAGCAACTCTCTCATTAGGACTAAAAAAATACGAACACGAGTGATTTGAAATATTTTTTCGAAATTGAGATTTATTCATAGAGTTAATTTGTATATGGAATCATGCGCTTAGTATTTTACTGAGTGTATTAAGACATAAGGATTTACGAAATTGACAAATTTAATAATCAACGTAGATTACATAGTTTTTAGCGACATCTGTAAAAATGGAATATCATAATAATCATACCATGGTAAAGGGTTTCAGTTCTCTTGCACATTAGATAAATATACTAAGAAAACAAAGCCTGCAGACCGTCATTTATAAAAGGCGTTAATAATTTTCTGTGGTCATAATATATAAGCAATATTGATAGCAACACACTGTTTCACAGGAAAAAATCTATAGTTTTACATAATAGAAATAAATGTTAACGTAACATATGTTTTATTTCGAAAATTCTAATATTTCGTCCAATGAAAATTATAATTTGCTACATATGAGTGGTACTATTTTCGTTCAAGCCCCCGGCGACAATAGCCACTTATTCACAGTTGTTAAGAACTCGAACCCTAGCTCTTTTTATATCTACGGCAACACCGCCTACACTTCTCCCGTTGTCCTGGACTACTCGGCTATCTTGGCTATATAAATATGTAGCCTCCTCGTTCAGTATTCAGCTCCTATTAAGTATCGTTTATAAGAGAGAGGATTCAGTATCTTTCGACTAGGGATGCCGACTCACAATGAAATTATTTTTTAAAAGTCGAAAGTGACACCACTACACACTTTAACGGTCCACTGAGACATTATGCTGGGCTTGATGAACCATCTAAATCATACGTCTAAGATCAGCCCATTAGATTGAGGTCTTCAAATATATATCAAAACATTTTTGCACATAGGCGGATCGAAGGGGCCCGGGGATTTGACCTTCCCCCTGTTATTTTTAAATTTGGTGCAAAATTTGTTTAAACTGAAAAAACGGTAAAAAATGACCTTGAACCCCCCTTTTCCTAGAACCTCATTTGACCCCCTATTTTTGAGACTGGATCAACCGGTATTGGCGGGTTCCTTTACAGAATAGAACCTTCGCTGCTGTATCATCATTACATATCTTAATAACTAAATACCAAAGTAATTGTAAATTTCGTTTTTGCAGATGGCAATTTCGACAAAATATGTCTCTTCAGTGCAGATAAAATCGAAATATTTTGACTTCCAAAAATCAAAAGAAATATTAAGCTGATAAATAGCAAATAACCAATAAGATCTAAACCTAAATATTTAAGTATTAATACATGTGTATATATATATATTTTTTATTTTAATAGGTGTGTTCATACTAAATGTATTGCAACATATAAAGTTTTTCCTCTGTGATACATCTAAGAATGAAGAATGATTCTCTACTTTTTTCGAACCTATTGTTTTATATGTGTAAGTATAATCCATAGACTGAATGGGCATTAAGGGAGTACGAGTGTCAGAAATTTTGTAATTAGAATTAAAATTCTGACTTTTTGTCTTGAAGAGCACTACTAATGGAACAACTTGAGCAAAAAATTTTGAAAATCCATGTAGGATTTTTTGAGATATAATACGTCAAAATTTGGCGGAAAACAGCTCTCTCTAGAGTTTTCCTTCAATTTGCATAAGATGTTTATAAGCCTTTAAGGGGGTAGACCTGGGGTAGGAGGAGATAACTCTGTTTTCACTTTTTTTAATACTTACGCAAACAAATAGAATCATTACAGCAGGTACGATCAAAATTTTAAAATTGTAAAAAAAAAAAATTCATCACAGCAAATAAATATTCATTTTGTCATGAAAGCAAATACATACCATCAAGTTATTTATATTGAGTGCATTTACTCTACATTTTTACAGTGCTGTCCAAAAATAATGAAAATATGTAAAAGTCGGATTTCTTCCAAGGGAGGTAATTTATAGCACAGATTTGACAATTTTGTTGATTTTTACCCAGTTTATTCTAAATTCAGAAAAATGGGGTGGTAGAATTTTCTAAAATTTTAATATATCTTACATATACCAGTTTTCTTACTAATCTCAGTTTTTGGAGAAAATTAAACGACAGAATTTTTTTACAAGAAGTGTTTGATAGTGATCAAAATAGAGTAAAAAATTCAGCCTATACTATTTAGAACACCCATTTATTCAGTTCAAACTAGTTAAATTTACTATCATTATTTATGATTTCTTTCACACATGTCTAAACTACAGATATTTGCATCTTAAATAATTTTAAATCAATTAAAAATTTAATTAGGGCCAATTTTATACACCACAGTCAAGTCCTGAACAGACCAAATAATATGAGAACAGGGTATCTTTGATGACCACTAGACATAAAACGGGACGGTAAAAATTGTTGGAAATTGCTTAAAGTCGACATGAATATGTGTAGTTAAAATACTGAAAATATTTTAAAAATTAAACGAGAGGAAAATTTTAGGCTTCCCCAGGTCAACCCCCTTAAATACATTAAATTATAATTGGAAGTTGATTGAATTTTATACACAGTCTATTTATGTATTTTAAAGTGACCAAGAAAACGTAATCCATGTGCAAAAAATTTTAGCACTTTTTGAATGGATAAAACCCGATAATATAGAATGCTTCTGAAATCTGAGGCTCGTGCTCCCTTAAATGTATGTTTCTGCTTTATTGTTAATGTAAGTTGTGTCGCTTGTCGTTTTCGTCATTAACTTTTTTTCAAACTACTCATCTTAAGGTAGATAGACACTGTTGCGCTGCGCAATTCAATCGCGCATTAGAAAAATAAAGAGTCGGATTCGAGGTACGGTTTGATTTTCGGGCTGGAACAGTAATTTGACGGCTTTTCCTTTTTGACGTCATAATTAAATGACAAATGTGAAACGTCAGATTTCCTTTACTTTGCCGCGAATTAACTCCCTTTTCTCGTAAATAATGTTTAATCCGGAAACTTTTTAAACTATCTCCGTTAAAAGCATAGTGACATATATATTTTTTTAATGTCACTCACAAATTACATCATAAAATATCTGTTAACAAAAATATATCAAATTCTCATGGATAAAAAGTGAATTTCTATTAAGTTAAAAATTGCCTTTCCATCTTTTTCCCGTGCATTCTATGTAAATTTAGGTTAAAAAATGGCTAAGAATGAGCAAACTTTGTTCTAGCAAGCATGGTGACCCATACTTTTTGTTACTGATTTCGGGTAACTAGGATTGGTTCTTCATTTATGCCGACTTGCAAAAAAATCTCATGAATAAAGATATTACTGTCTATCTACCTTAAATGTCATGGAAGTTACTGTAAATAGAGTTTCCATTTTTACAAGCCTACATATTTCGACTACTTGTAAATTTGTGTCCAAACGTAATCATATCAGAACAAATCATAGATTCAAAGGAGAAGGTTCAGTGTAACCCGTTTTTGTTCCTTAAAAATTTGGAATTTTCAAATATTAATACTATATATTCTAAATCATCATCTTACTAGTGCAATTGCTGTTTTATAAAAATTCAGGCATATTTTTGCATTTAAGTGCAAATGTTCTATCGCTGACGTCATAAGCGTGGGCTAAATTCCAAAAAATATTGTAAATATGATTATTTTTGGTCGAATTTTATACAGTTTTCATTAAAATTAGTAATGGCCACATTCATATTCATTCACAGTTATTACGTATATGATGTAACAAACGAGTGTACATAACATACTTAAAGGATTTGCTTGAATACGCGTGTGGCCACTATTATCAGAGCCAAAAAACTGTTTAAAATAATGAAATTTTTAACAAATTTGTTGCAGTCCCGTTTTTTAAACTAAGTTTGACCCCCCTGCAACATCTTGTTAGGAATATGTTTTCACAAAAAATCAACTGAATCAACTGAATTGGAGTGCTACATCCCAACTAATGTGTTGTTAATTTTTTTTTGACAAAAACCAGCCGTGCCGAACCTACTCCTTTGTCATATTCGTGTTTACAAAGATAAAAATATGCCCGTAGTTTCTTTAAACAAGAGGCTCTCAAGGGCCTGTATCGCTCGCCTGGGACCTGCAGCACTATAATTCCAAATTGATGGTCCATCTTTGGTGGTGTATGTACATAAGAATCAGAAACTTTTTATAAAATTTAATTAAAATTGTTCAAGCAGTTTCAGAGAAGATTTTTGAATGCAGTTTCCAAACTTAAGGGACTAAGTTAATCTACGTTCCCTGCTGGCAGCTATTTAACATAAAACTTTAAAGAGGGTCACATAAGGACTATCATATCAAAATTCTACTGAAATTGTTCAAGCAGTCTCAGAGGAGAAGATCTTTTTATGCATTTCCCACTTGGTCCAATGTTAAACTATGTTTTGCTACTGGTGGCCATGTCGGAAGACGGATCAGCACCAAAGTAACAAGCTTGGTCAAATCAAAATCTCACAAGTTTCATTCATGCAATGTTTAAATTGAATCCATTCAATGGTTTTCCATGATATCTTTGTATGCATTTCCCCATTGCTGGCAGCCATGTTGGATGATGGATCAGAACTGAAGTAACACCACTTGGTCAGCTTCTCATAAGCAAAGTTTGGATTACGCAGTTCTCTACAATAAGATCTTTTGTTAACTTAAGTTCACAGCTGGTGACACTTGGTCAGCACCTTACAGGCATCATTCATGTCATGTTTGATTTAAATCCATTTAGCAGTTCTCTAGAAGATCTTTGTGTGCATTTCCCATAGGGTCCAATGCTGTCCGTCATGTAAGATGACAGATTGGTACCAAAGTAATAACACTTGGTCAACACCTCATAAACATCATTCATGCCATGTTTGGTTCAAATCCATTCAGTGGTTCTAAAGTAAAAGTTCTTTGTATGCATTTTCCCATAGGGTCCAATGTTAAAATTAAGATCCCTGCTGGCGGCCATGTTGGATGATTGATCGGCACTAAAGTAACAACACTTTGTCAGCACCTCATACGCATCATTCATGCCAAGTTTCGTTCAAATCCATTCAGTGGTTCTCAACAAGAAGTTCTTTGTATGAATTTTCCCATTAGGTCAAATGGTAAACTAAGTTCCCCGCTGGTGGCCATCTTGGAAGCGGTTGGAAAACTTGAATGTGTTCAATAAAATATAGTCCTTAACATGCTGAACATTTTTACATTTTAAACTTGACCTCTATCTCGAAGCGTTTTTGAAATATAGGACATAAAGTAAAAAATCACGAAAAATTTGACCAATAAAGGACCACAACTCATATATAGGTACTTGGATTTTCTTCAAAATATCCATGTGGGTAGATCTTAACATGCTGAACATTTTTTTGCAATTTAAACTTAACCTCTATCTGCTATAGTTTTTTCAATAAAAAATAAAAAACATCAAAATTTTGAAAATTTTACGGAAAAAGGGCAATAACTCTTAGGCGGGTTGTTAGATTTTCTTCAAAATTTCAGCATGGGTCGATCTTCTCATGCTAAACATTTTTACACCGTGTCAGATTTTTGATATCTGTAACGGTTTTTGAGTTATTTGCCAAAAACTGTAATTTACCCCTATGTTCTATTTTTAGAAACGGCAGCCATGCTGTTTGACCTAAGACATACAAAATAACAAAATTAAAACTAGATACCCTAGTGATAATTTAGTTAAAGGTTGGTTCCATTTGACTCAGTGGTTTCAGAGGAGAAGATTTTGGAAAGTGAGCTAACGACGGACGGACGGAAGGACGGACGGACGACGGACGCCAGGTGATGGCAAAAGCTCATCCTGGCATAGCCAGGTGAGCTAAAAATCGTAGTAGGAAATTGAAGTTTTGATACGTTACCGATTTAAAAACTATTACAGGTAAAGCAATACACAAGATAATTATAACATACCGCGTATTTTGTTTAAAATAAATTCAATTTTGAAGATATGCTCTCTTTTACGACAGAAACCCAAATTTCAATTGTGTTTGTCCTAAATGTTCCATACGAAAAAGGGACAACTTTAAAACATAATTCGAGATAGATCTACTGTTTTAATTTTGACAAAAATCTAGTTATCAATAATCAAATAATATTTTAGGAATAAACCTTGCATTTGCGAGAATCAACACTTTTATCTGCACAACCTTTAATTCGGAAATTCATCAGTTCTCTGTAATTGTCCGTTTTAGGGTGCACATAAATTAGAATATACATAGATTACATAAAGGTATACAAGGAAAGATACGTCGCTGAATGTTCTAAGATTTTGTCTGTTGTCAAAGATAGGCATCAAGCATAGTAATACTATTCATGTCCGAAATAACAAAATACCGAAGTCACTGTCAATTTATTTTCTGTAAATGCGCATTTCGACAACTTATGTCTCATCAGTGCAGATCAAAACTAAAACATTTGGAAGTGAAGTAAATCACAAGTGAATACATTAAAATTTGAAAGATTGATTGGAATATTTTAAAATCCTGCTTATTTTCCCTCAAGCATTTGATGTTTCCAAACTATGTACTACACTTCGTCATAAAATAAAATCACGAATAAATTATATTACCCGATTCAAAGAAATTTGTTGTATTTGGTTTTAAATTTACATTTGTTCAAAAACCAAATTAAAATAAAAAAGTTTGCTACGATTGATAACAGGTGTGCAGTTTACTGGATTTTCGAATTGTCACATTTAGAGGCGCTATTTATCAACAGCAAATGGTATACGATTTGGCACGAGCTGTGCTCTTCCACTCACAGACTTGTTCTTATAATCCTGCATGACTGAATTTATTCAGATACCGTATCCTAATGTCCCACTTTTCTATACTTTCATGATCGATGGACAAGAGCTAAACCTAGGTTTTCGTCTGAGAAACCTAGTTTTCCTGACCGAATTCCTGACCCTATGGAAACTCGGGTTAAACTTTTGAAACTCATAGAAAGCTGAGCTTTTCATGTATTTATGGAGGGAAACCAAATTTAGGTGGGGAAACTCGAGTTTAGCTCTGGAAAAATTAGTTTTCCTGACCGAAACCTAGGTTTCCCTCTGAGAAACCTAGTTTTCCTAACAGAAACTTAGGTTTCCACATGGAAACTCGTTTTAAGCTCTGGAAACCCTAGTTTACAGAAACAAAAACCGGGTTTTCCCTAGGAAAACTAGGTTGTCCAAAATTATGCTTACCTTCGCGTGCCATACATAACTTTTAGCGCGGATTATTGAAAAACAGGGTCAATAAATGTAATCATGACCCACTCCTGACTTTAGTGCTTAAGCAAAACACATCTTCAGAATTTCACACTAAGGTAATAAATTAGCCGGTAAACGTTCTTATCTAAATTGTAAAATAATCAATTTATGGCTTTGACCTGCATATAATCTACAAAATTACATATCAAACAGCTAAAATAAATTTCACGACTTATGTAGTTGTTAAAAAATTCAAACTGATATTTTGTAAGTAGAAAATTAGTGACGGCATTCGTTGCTCCTCTAAGAACATTAAAAATAAGCATTTTGCAACAAAACCTGTTCAAGCTTTCCCGATATGTTATGCTTGTTGACGACCCTGCATCCATGGCAAAATGGATACATGGATGTAGCGTTGTTCAACATTAAACAAGCGAATTCTGCTCAGACCGATGCTATTAAGTAAGAGTGTTTGCTCTTTGGTGAAGGCCTCATTGTTATTTCGGGATGAAGAACAACAATGAAAGCGTTGTTCCATTTGCTTAATCTTACCATACATTTAAAGGGAATTTGTCTTATGTAAATTTACTCTATATCCCTTTATTTGTTTATTTAGTGTGTTGCTTAGCACAATCTGATGTTCACTTGTTTTCCCATGCGTTACAAGACCAACTTATTTAACTTCATAGTAAGCTACGGACTTACTGGCTTTCTATACCTAGTGCTGATTTAAGGTACAACGAACAAAACTTTACAGAAAGTTATGTACAGTTTTCGATATTTTTTCACCGATTTTGAAAGTAGTTCTGAAGATATTAAAATTTTCCAAAATCAACACCCTCTACTTCCGAAGGAAATCAGTAAAAGCATTCATTGAAGTTGTCTGCTAGGTTGCACTTATTTTAAAGTTAAATGATATAAGTTCGGATCGATTTGATAGTTTTTGAAAAATCAATTTGAAAACAAATTAGCAAGTTAACATCCAATAACATTAAGCTGCTTATTATTTGATAGAATTTCAGTTTTTCTTAACTTTGTCTTTTTTTCAAATTACTTTGCATGTTAATGCAAACTTTCTCAGAGGTTCATGTAGATACTAAAAAGACCGGTCTAACTACTAGCATATTGTTCAGGAATATTTTTGTGGTTAATATATATGTATATTGAAGTTTTCTTCTTCGGTGAATTTCAAAAAACAGTTCTTCAATGAATTGCGCAAATCATTCAACACAAAAATATTTTTAGGAGCTATCGTGTGCTTATGTTTATATCGGTTATATCTTGCTCTTGGGACTGAGAAGTACCGAAATACTTTGATTTAACACACATCAGTCTGCTGTGGAAAAGTTTTGGTGCAAACTATGATTAAAGATTCTTTTCATAAATTACTGAAATGATTTTTTTTCATCTCAATTGTCTACGACATTTTGACAGTTATTGTCATTGAGTTGCTACCAATCAATGAAAAGAGCTGTTGGAACTGAAAAAGAGGAAAATATGCAAAAATCTTTATATGTTAATATGTTTACATCATTAATGATAATGAAGAACCTTCATTTTCTGTTCTTATGTTGGAATTCTTGTAGATTTATTTCTTCTAGTCAGCAATGATCTACCTGGTGTAATTTCGATATAATTATAATTTCAATTAAAACTGCTATATCTTTAAATACTGCTTCAATCCTGGAGTCGACATCTTCTAAATTTTACCCAGCTTTTGAATTTTCACTTTAACTCAATTTGTTATATATGTGCAGGGCCAACTTAATATTTTCCTGCCGTCGGGTTGATTCGTAACAAAGTTGTTTCGATGGTAATTGTGTTTTAGGTCCAAATATTGACCTCCCGTAATGGAAGAGCCACTATAAATGTAAAAAAAAAATTATCTATCACCAAGGCTATGTTCAATCACTGTTGCAATTGTCACTACATGACAATGATTGATTGATTGATTGAATATTGTTTAACGTCTACTGAGCAATATTTCAGCTTTACCAAGACGAGAACAAGTTTGTTAATAAATAATCACTTTGGGTATGGAAAGGGTCATAGGACGGGAAAACAAAACAATGAAAGATACGGAGTAAATGCAAATGAGACGAAGTCTCTACAAATACAATACTAAGCAATGGAACAACGCTTTTATTGTCGTTCTTCATCTTGAAGTCACCACGAGGCCTTCAATAATGAGCTTTACTCATACTTCATAGCACGTTCAAAATTGCCTCTAGCACCAGTTTCAGTGCAATTCATTGCTGATTGTCGAGAAACGCTACATGCTTCTTTTTACCCTTTGATCTAAATATAAACTTAACTGGCAAAGTGCTCTTACAATCGCTGTCTTCTAACGCCCGACAAAAAGACTAATAGAAGACGATCACAACATTTAAACAATCACAGGGCACCCATCGAGCCAAAAGTAAGAAAACTTGGCATAATAAAACATAGTTTTACGGAATGTATTGCTAATTGTCGAGCAACGCTGCATCCATGCTTTTTTACCCTTTGAACCATTGATGCAAGATCGTCAACAAATATAAACTTAAGTGGCAAAGTATTCTTACAATCGCTGTCAACTATTGTCCGACAAAAAGACTAATAGAAGACGATCACAACATCTAAACAATCACAGGGCACTCATCGAGCCAATAGTAAGAAAACTTGGCATAATAAAACAGAGTTTTATGGTTGTCCCTAAGATTTGACAGATCGTTACAAGGTTTGGATTCCACAGATGAGAATATACGTCTTTAGGTAGATCAAGAGTTTTTTTAATAGTATGACAAGCATCAACTGTGACTAAACATAACTTCTCACTGGTAGTGTTACGGGCGCCACATGTGGAGCAGATCATGCTTTCTCTCATGGAGCACCTTATGAGACCTCCAGATAATGTAGGATTTCACACTGCTAGTGTTTTATTTTTGAGGAGTTCTTGTTTATTGTTTGTTTACTTGTTTTGTCTTTGTCATGTGGTCTTAATTCTTGATGAGAAGAAATTATCATGCTTTTTAATTTTCGATATTTGAATTTCCCTTTCTCCGCTTTTAAATAGATATTCGTTTTCCAATATATCAATGGTCCGTGGTCTACTGCATCAAAGACATGGTGCTCGTCTGTTTTGAGTAGATACTATTCTAAATGTTTCTGTTTTGAAAACATCAATCAAAGTCTTTATTGTAACGCCAATAAATGCAAACCATTTGAACTCCTCTTGATACTAAAAATATCGGACTATTATTTAAAAACCTTACATCACTATAATAAGTTTGACTTGTTGATTTTTTTTTCTGTAAACACAAGCATTTCCTTGCATGTTTATGTGACAAACATCGATTTCCCAACTTTCTGCTTTTCTTTTTTTCCATTTTTCTGCCTTCTGATTATTTATCTGACAACAAAACTGCTTTGTTCTCTACATTTTAGTGTTTATATCTAGAAGAAAAAGTTTAATCAGTCACTTGCAATCATAAGAAATAATTCAATAAGGAAAAAAGTAACACTGTTGCGAATCAACTGCTTTCGTCGATATCGGAAAGAGACTTGAAGTGTCCTTGATATTCCATCTAAAATACTGCATTTGGCGACTTAAACTTTGCATAAAGATATCATGCATCAGAAATTAACCTTGTTATCAGCTTATTAAACACGTGTACTGAAATATTTTAAAGAGATGACAGTTCCTTTGATTGCATTATCAAGGATAGAAAACGAATATCTATTTTCAACCAACTTTTTTTATTACATATACAAGATGAAGCATTCCATTTTTAGGTATATAGTTCGAGCTTGTAAAGTGTATGCAACCAACATTTCAAATAAACGTGTAATTGAAAATTTGTATTTTGCAGATTATACATATATTAGGCCAGCTTACAGCATTTCAAATTAAATGCCCGGATATTGCACAATGGAACCTGTATGGTAAAGGCTTATGTAGTTCTATATATCCATCATACGTTTGTCTCTTGGATGAAAACAACCATAAGATGATGGAGATGTGTGAGTTGCAACCAAACTTCATAACGCCAGGTTTGTGAGTGTAAATCATTGTCAACGAGTTTATATTACAGTTTAGATTATGAGTTTCGTTTATTATTACCCAATTACATCGAGCTACAGGCCGATCTGTCAAACATGTAATAACCACATTCTTCACACTGGAAGTGAAAAGTAAGAATATGAGAGCATGCAAGACATGTATCGCTTGAATTTTTTTCATTTTAAATTTTAACCAATAAAAATGATATCGTAATGCTCCGGATTTAGAAAAAAAGATATAATGATCAGCTTATTCGGTTTAAATGTCTGTGTTTATATATTTCTTAGCGCATTTCTAGCAAGAGTAGCGACCGTGCCCTATGATGTCAGGTTCAAACAACTATTTTTTTTATTCTGGAATTTTTAAAGTTTTGTTACATATGAATACTTTAAAATATTGGAACAACCAAAATAGAGAAAACAATTCAGGCAACACATGTTCTTATCTTTACAAAAAAATGTAACGAAATATTTCAAGATAACTTGTGGTAAAATAAAAACACCATGATTGACCAGCCAATTGTACGATTAATTTCCAGCAATAATTTATTAATTAATCTATTAAACAATATTTTGAAGATGTTTTTGTTCGCATCCTTTATTTCTTTTGATCGAATTTGAAGTTAAACTTTTTTATGTCTAACTTATAGCTCCGACAAATCAGTTCGGAATCTTGGTTCGGAATATTGAGACATTGGTGATTAGCTTGGAATTTTAAAACCTTTGTATGAACGTGTTTGCAATAAAAAACAGCATTCCACTTTGGTGTAGACCAACTTATTTATTTGTTTCAGGCTATAGATTCGTTTTAAGAGGTAATTATGACGGGAAGCCATGTGACTACAATAAGTTCCAACCATTTAAATTTTGGACCAATGGCAGTAGCGATTGTATATTCCTAAAATCAAAGTGTGATGATGAAGGTCAAATATATTTATCCAATGGATCGACTACAACTGATGTAACATGCGGGTGTGATTCGTCTAAAGGATATGCATTTGTTCACAAACCGCGTCAAACAGATTATTGCAGACCTTCGAATGAAGATTGTTCCTGTTATCTGCAACGGTTTGACAAGTATACTGTTACGCTACAAGGTATATATTTTTTAAATAAGCTTTTCTAAATAATAATAAAAAATAATAATAACAATAAATAAATAAAAAATGGTATACTGATAAAGGATTATCAAATGAAACTTAAAAAATCCGACATAAAATAACATCGGTTTTTTTCTAATTTATCTCATCTAATTTTATCACTATTAAGTATATAAAAATCGGTTTCAAATACTCCATCATATAAAAATAAAATGAATTGAAGATTTTCATGAACTTTTACACAAATAGACTATATCTATGAAAACAAATAGACATAATGGTATACATGCTAAATGATTACCAAGGTTTGGTATCATTTTTCTGAATTTCTCGCTACTTGCACTAGATCCTTTATTACATGCAGAAAACGTTAGAAGATGGTGTCCATTAGTCATATCTACAAATAACGTGTTTAATCATTTGACAAACAAATTATAAACTGCTGTTTCATAGCAAAAAGCAAACAAAGAATAAACTAATGTTTCATAGTAAAAACACGTATTCTGTTGATTACCTATAAATTATATACTAGCAATGGAAAGAAACAACGGCAGCAGAAAACCGTAAGCAACAAAGAATGTTTAAATTCCAAAAAACAATGTCAAGAGACATGGCAAAAACTAGAATACAGAAAAATCAAATGCATGAAACGACCATAAAAATAAAGCATAACATGCAACACTAAAGAACCTACGAGTGTGAAGTTCGGGAAACTGAAAAATGACACTAGAAGGGTAAGCTGGTCCTGTCCCATATATTTAAAACCCGTCACATGGTCAGTTGGGCATATTTAGTTTTGGAAGGTATTTGATAGCTGATTTGTTCGTGTCATTTTCTAATCCTTAAAAACCAACGAAAAATTCTCGTTATGTGTAATTTTCTAACCACCAAGCAGGCAGTACCAAGCTACAAATTTTGAAATGCTTTTGTAAATCTCTTCACTATACAGACGATTTTAAAGACAAATCGGTACCAACGTATCACTAACGAAGATACTGGTAAAATTGAACTGCTACACAAGACAACGAAAAAACTAAACCAGTGAAAGTGTGAGACCCATTAAATTCGAGTGACATCAGGCCAATAAGCAATAAGATACACTACCCTTTTTAAGGATTTCAATCCCTTATGATTTATTAAATATAAAACTTTTTCATAAACAACACATGTTCTATTCCATAAGATATTATCAAAATGTTTTGTCGTGTTTACAACAAGCTTAATAAAGGCAATTATAAACCAAGAAATTGAAATTTGAGTACAGATGGACAAATGCACACTTTTATAAAAGCTCAAAGTTTTTATATATTCAATTAAAACAGCCGGATTTGTGTTCAGGTACCTGTAACAAATGAAAAACATCATGAAATTAACAAATAAAAATGAAATACAACTTCAGAAATTCAGAATGACATTCAAAGCACAATTTTGTTTTAAAAACCAATTTCTATCACAATATTCTTGATTTGTATCAAAATAGCATAATTTTTGTTGTTTACGCTATTCTCAATTAAAGTACGATTCATTAGCATCTCCAGATTCCATGAACTTTTTTCCAGTTACACTTAATTTTAGAAATGTCCTAGACGGTTATGACTTTTTTGTTAAAAGGTCTTACAAATGCTGAATGAAAGGATAAGGAGTAAATGTAAATGAGACAAAGTCTCTACAAATACATGCCCAAGACGAGCAAAGGAACAACGCTTTGATTTTTGTTCTTTACAACTCTCATTTGTCACTTATCTACTTGGTCTATAAATACTGCAAAAATATTTATACGGTTTAGAATGCATAGCATTGAATGAGAAAAGAAAAAACACATTTTCTTTGTATCGTATTCTGAGCAATATCATATGTAATTTTCACTTTGCAATCCGTTTTAAAAGAAAATAAATAAACTTTGATTAATCTTTATTTCTGAAATTTTCTAAAGTAAAAGTCTGATTGTTTTATATATGATTATTTTTACATTTCTTCAAGCTTTGATTTCTCACAATATATTCTACATTTTTTAATCAGAATAGAAAAGGTAGGATATATCTTGCTTTGTTTTGTTAACGTAGTGCTGAATATATTTTGTCACTTTATTCAAGGTGCGAATCGACAAATTCTCGTCAAGCTTTGTACCCTGCACAAAACATATTATGGGAAATTCATGTGTAGGAACGATATTTACTACTGCGTAGGACGACAAGCTTTTTTTCGCTCCATACAAATAACAGTTCTTTAAGTTACTTGTGTGAGATAGAGTTGTGCAACAAATAGGCACATTTATATGCTCGGAAGCTAAGATATTTTCCATATAATTATTAATCTTTTATCTAAAAACATACAGAATCCTTTAACAAAAGTCATAAAAAAGTGTCATCATTAAGGTTTTCCTTTTTTATGCATTTCTCCTTCTTCTGTTTTATCGTTTTACGACAATTTAACTCAAGAGTCTTCTTTCTTAAAAATAACAGTAAACATCCATGAATGTCATGATATGTATAATGCCATAGTTACAGAGTAATCAAAACAAGTGTGTGATCAAATGTTTTAGTATTAAAACAACTGTTTTTCTCCAATAACAATACATTTGTCCCGAAAACCGATTTGATTGAAATTTGCAATATTTTAATTTTAAAAAATTTTGTTTAAAACTTAGGAGTATCTTCCTCATGCATAGCTCTGTCCTTAGCTAAATCTTGGCTCTTCTATTTTGATCCTTTTTGTTATTTGTTCTCTATCAGCTTTAAGTTTTTCGGTTTATTGACTTCCAAATGTTTTGGTTCAATCTGCACTGATGAGTCATAAGTTGTAAAAATGCGCATATGCAGAAAATAAATAAACAAACAGTATCTTCGGTATTTTATTAATTTTGAGTAATAAATCTATATAATAAAAAGTATAACTAATTGACTGTCATGTTTACAATTAAAATGTCACTCGTGTCGATCAACGCAGAGGATTAAACTGGTTGCAGAACAAGTTCTGCAACCAGTTTAATCCTTCTGCTTTGTTTGATACTGGTGACATTTTTATTGATATTCACGACGGTCAATTAGTTATACTCTAAAGATTTGTATTAAGGGAATTTACTTTTTTATGCAACTTGGCTATTTTTTGCATTTTAAGAGCAAAAAATACCGTGAGGCCAAATTACTAAATTTATAGCTCTTCGCCTGTCCGCGCCAGAATTTATCTTTTATATTTTTACCTGGAATTAAGATATTTGGCATGCGGATTTATCACCATGAGAAAGTGTGTCCCATACCAAAGTGACATTCATATGACTTTGACTTATAGAAGGAATTACTGAAATTTTTAGCTTTTTTATCTATTGAACTTGACTTAAGATATTTGGTATGTTGGTAATATCATCACGAGCAGGTGTGTCACTTACCATGGTGACCTTTATGTGACCTTGATGTTTGACCTTGTGGTCAAATAACTGAAGTTTTCAGCTGTTGGTCTGTTTGCATAAGAACCTTTTATTGACCTTGACTTAAGATATTTGGCATATGGATGTATGATCATGAGGAGGTGTGTCTTGACCTATAGTGACCTTCGTGTAACCTTGAGGTCAAATCACTGAAATCTTTAGCTATTCCCTTTTTCAAGCCAGAACTTTTTTTGTCTTGACTTTTGAATTTGAGGTCGAATGACTAAATTTCTTAACTTCATGCGAGAACATTTTCATTTTTTACCTAGACTTGAGATATTTTGCATGTGGGTGTATCATCATGAGAAGGTCGGTCTCTTACCATATAATTTCTTCCATTTGGCCTTTAACCTTGAGTTTAAATTACTGAATTTTTTAGCTCTTTGTCGGAACGTTTTTTATCTGTTGACATAGACTTTAGTATGTTGGTGTATCATCATATGGGGTGTCGAATACCACAATGACCTTGGTGTTGTGATCCTGGTCTTTTGCAACGTTTTTTCTTGTCCTTTACCTGTAGTCTTCAGATTAAACATGCAATTTTGAAGTGATAGCAATTATTCTATAATATAGAGCCTAGTCTAAATATTTTCATGATGTGGGCCATTAATATAGTCACCTTTATGCAACATTGTCCTTTGAGTTTAATCTTGTCAATTAAAACCTTTTCCTAATGACAAGGACATCCATATAAATTTTATATCCGTGTATAGTAATTAAAGGATAAGTTTTTCTTGCTTTTCTTTCGTTCTATTCGGAATATTCCTGCAATTTTGTTTTGTAAAATATTGTATGAAGGGGAGACATGTTTTTGTTTGCTAAAACAGTCACCCCTACTTATGTGAAGTCCTCGTATAAGATATATGCTCTGGCAAAACGTATCAACTTAGATACATATAAGCGAATACAGGTTAAGAAGGAAGGGGAATAAACGATGTTAGATTAAAAATCACTGCGTTTGTAATAAATCTCCCTTTTCAGTCGTCAAAGAAATACAGCAATAGAAATGTTTCATCCAATGCACGAATGACACGAACTCCATAAAAACAGGAGTAGAACTATTTACAGAAGCTCTGGATCGATATCTTCTTCTGCCATACCGTAAGCCCTCAGAGTAATGCCAGATTATCTAATAATACTTCCACTCTTCTCCCAGTATCAATATCTTGAATTTATTTATACTGCAACCTCTCTATTTGCGTAAGTAAACTACATTGACTGTATAAACATAAGTGATATACAGTCACTGACCGTATAACACTTTCTCAATGACGTCAACAATGTGTTTCCGTGGTGATTGTTCCATGACGTTGCAAGAAAAATGGTTATGGTGAAAATAAGTAAGAATAAAAACATTGCTAAAACAATTGTACAAGTAGTATTTAGATTCAACAATTAAACGAAACGTTTTAAGATATTCAAGCAGTGTGATATCTTGCATTTTTTAATGTACAGTTTTTCTCCTACTTAAAATATGCTGCGTGTTATTAAAGTAACACCTAAAAACCTAAAAACGAAATATTATGCAATTTTTTTGGGATGGTAAATATATATATAAACATTGTGTTTCTTGAAACTTTTAGTCTAAGCAGGTGATGTAAAAAAGTATTTCTAGGGTAAAAGTTTAGCATTACACACACTGTTTATGGTGAAAATAAGTAAGAATAAAAAGCATTGCTAAAACAATTGTACAAGTGGTATTTAGATTCAACAATTAAACGAAACGTTTGAAGATATTCAAGCAGTCTGATATCTTGCATTTTTTTTACCTTAAACTAGAACAAAATAACAAAGTTACTGCTAATTTAGTTTCTGTATGTGTGTATTTCAACCACGTTTGTCTCTTCAGTGCAGATCAAATTAAAACATTTGGAAGTTTATTATCCCAAATACGTGTAAACGCTGGGCAATAACCAGTAGGATCTAAATTGAAAAGCCAAAATTCAGCTAAGGATAGAGCTATGAATGAGGGAGATACTACTTACTTTTAAACGAAATTTTGTAAACTTTAGATATTGCAAGTTTCAAAATAAATCGGTTTTCGGGTCATCACCAAAGTACTGACTACTGGGTTTGTGAGTATCCTCTGGAGCTGACAGTCTACCAGCAGAGGCATCGTCCCAGTGGTAATAAATATCAAAATACCGAAATAACTGATAATTTAGTTTCTGCATATGCGCATTTTGACAACCTAGCGAGAGATTTATTTATGTTTCTTGTTGTCTTTAAGGGCATATCCAATAGTTTCAGGGGAGATAATAGCAAACACAAAAGACGGCAATGTTTTCCGGGAATATGACGTTGATAAATGTAACGTCACAATGTAATTCCCATTGTTTCCGAGGGAAAGGTAATTTGTACCTTCAAGTTTGGCGGTTTTTATGGGTGTTACCGATGGGAAATTTGTTAAACGTTGCATATTTTAATGATTCACTCGAAAACGAACTCGGTGACCTATGTGGTTTTTGAGATTTTTGAGAAGCATATTGTTAGAAGTATATGTTATCAAAATTTCATAAAATCGACAATATGAGAAGTATGTAAAATATTGTGAACTTGAATTTGTAATTGGGACATTTTATGCCACTTTTACCGTAACAAGGGCCACATTTTCATTGATTTATAGGAATAGAAATATCTTCTCATATTAAATTATTTTTTTCTGTAAATCTTTAAACAATTGACTTAGTTTTTCTGTCACTTTGGTATCGATTAGATTGAAAATATTTTATCCATTATCTTTCAAACTAGAACTTGATTTTTCTTTCAAAAACTAAAAAATAACCAATTTTTAACCTCCATTCCCATGGAAACAAGATCGGTGACCCATTATTTTCTTGTCATTTTTTGGAATCCTTGGTACTTGTTACACAATATATCTAAAAATTGTGAAAATGACAATATAACAAGAAACTGTTGGATATCCCCTTAATATTCAGTGTCCACCTAAATGATTATGTAGTTCAATTATACACACCCAACTATCGTCAAAGAAAATATTAGAATCTGAAATTCAAGCAAACCTGGCAGAACAAAGGCAGTAGAATACCGAAGGAACAAAGCACAAGATTACACAAATCAAAGTCCAGAGACAAGGCAAAAGCAAGAACACCAAAAGACGGAAGACCAAAGACACCACATGCCCACAAAACACACGAACATTACACAGACTGATTTATTATATGACAAATCTTTATATATAAAGCTGACAGCAAATCATCGACGGCAACGAAGAAAACGTATTTATTTTTATTCGCACTTTGGATGGAGTGACTGTGTAGTTGGTTGAAATGCATGTTATTTTAATACTTTGAACTTTTGATATTAAATTTCGAATAAAGTTAGACATTTTCTTCATTATATTTCTTTTTCCGTATATCACAATTTAAGCTTCTTTTATCACATCTTTTAGTTTGTATTTTATATTTTGTTAGCTTTTGTAGTACATTGATAATGGATACTTTGATATATCTCAGAATTAACAAGTTATGTCCATGAAAATACTATTAATGTAGATATAAATGTAAGGGATAACATCTTTTATGAAGCAAAAAGTTTAAATTAGTACGTCACATTTTACTTCTTTTTTTCTATATAGGTAACAGCGAACAAACGTTTAAATATGTCTCGAGGGCATTTTTTTAAACAAAGAGGATTCGGCTTAGAAATGGGTTGGATTTTGAGGCCGAAAATGTAATTTGATTCGGATAGGAAATGGATTTAATTTTGAAGCCAGAAAAGTACTTTACAGTTTTCCTTTTCGACGTCATAATTGACTTACATTTGTAAATCGTCAAAAAATGTCCACTTTCCTTTAAATTAGCCCATTCTCCTGAAAAAAAATGTTAACTATATAAATATTTCATGAATAGCGCGATGAAATATACATGTGTATTTGTTTCTTTTTTCCCAATTGGGCCGGATTTGAAACACTATACATGTATTTACAAAAGTTAAAAAAATCAAACGGATTAAAGGTTTCATGTCGAAAATTAAAAATACTTTCCCCCTATTTTCCTGTGCATTTTATATAATTTTAGAGTAAAAAATACTAATGTAATTCTAATTAAAACAAGCTTAATGACAAATATCTTCTATAGTAGTAGATCTTCAAATGTGAAAGTTTATAGCAAAATCAAATGGGTGGAAATATAAGGGTTTACATTAACAAATTAAGGAATGTGACAAAACAAACTGGGTTTATTACAACTTTGTCAGTCATTTATTTTTCAAACTACTGCTTGATATGGGTGCCAGAGAACCAGAACCTCTACAACAAAATTTAGGAAAAAATAATAAAACATGTCTAGAAAATATACTATTTACAAACTACCGAGGTAACCGTGAATTTAGGTTCTGCATATTGCGCATTTCGACAACTTATGTCTCATCATTGCAGATCAAATCAAAACATATGGAAATCCATAAACCGAAATATGTTTAATTACTGGTAGAGAACAAATTACCACTTGGATCTAAATAGGAAAGCCAAATTCAGCTAAGGACAGAAGCTATTGAAGAGGGAGATACTCCTTATGTTGTAATAAATTTTCTTAAATTTAGATATTGCAAATTTTCAAATAAATTCGGTTTTCGGGCTAGCAGCGAAATACTGGCTTCTGGGTTGTTGAATACCCTAGGGGACTAATAGTCCACCAGCAGTGGCATCGGCCAAGTGGTAACAAATAACATGATACCAAAGTTACTGTTAATTTTTTTTCTGCATATAGCATTTCGACAACTTATGTCTCATCAGTGCAAATCAAACACTACTTTCGGAAGTCCTTTAACCGAAAAACGTGAAAAATCTGATAGAGAACAAATAACCAAAAGGGTCTAAATCGATAAGCCAAAATTCAGCTAGGGACAGAGCTATGCATGAGGGAGATAGTCTTTAGTTGTAAAATTCAGATACAAAATTTTCTCAAATTTTAAAATAAAATCAGTTTTTGGGACCAGCACCGAAGTACTGGCTATTAGGTTGGTGAAAACCCTCGGGACTAACAGTACACCAGCAGTGGCATCGCCCCAGTGGTAACAAATAACAAAATAATAATCCATTAAGTGCAGAAATTTGTGAGTTTTTGTTTGAAAAAAATATTTAACCGGACTTGAGTCCAAAGATTATTAAGCTTACTATATTACTCTAATTGCTGAAAATCGTGATTTGTGAAACCTTCCACTTTAGGTTATCTATCTATAATTTTGAATATGCCTTATCACTTTTTTGGTCATAAGAGATGATTGAAGTTACAAACTATGATATAATTGCCCTGCCATCAGTAAATACATAAATACAATAGTAAATTTCAATATGAGTAAAATTACCTTGTCTGTCATAGGAATTGAGGATAGAAATAAAGGGCCTCTATAAAAATATATTTATCTTTAGTTTTTGTTTCTAATTGATAGAAGAATTGAAACGATTACAACAAATTTACATGTATTTAAAATATTAAATGTATCCAATAGAATAAAAATGATAATGTGAGATGTAAATGCCAAACGCCAATATTGTCTGATACATTTATATTAATATAAAGAATCTGAAAACTTTAACCAAAATAGAATGTCCGCGGGGAATGTCTCATCAAGGATTTTCAGCGATGATGTCTTCTATGAATTATGACATTAGCTTACATCAGCTGTTTAATTTCCATATTTTGATCAAATGTATTGTATTAATTTAAGTACTCTTTCCTGACTTATTGTTATCAATTGTACTTTGTTTTGATTTGTTTCTTACTAATTCGCATGAACTACGTTGATTTTGTGTCAGACTAATATGCATGAACAGTCCGTTTTTCCTTACTTATTTGTTCATATAAAAACAGATGTAAATTCATCTTGACTTATCTATTGTTTCAATGGTCATCCTGGATTTTACTTATTTTTTGTTATTCTTTACTTAATAGCTCGTATTAACTACATTTTGTGTGTATCTTGTGTTTTTGTTTTGTTTCTTATTACATTTTGAGCTATTTTGATAAAGACCCTGCTTGTCCCCTACCATATGCTGTTTCTATGAATCATCTGCTGACGCTTCTCAAAATAATATCTTGTTTCAGCTCACCCGGCTATAGCCGTTGTGAGCTTCTGCCATCACTTAACGTCAGTTGTCCATCTCTCCTTCTTCCGTCGTATGATAGCCTTTTATTCTAAGATCTTTAGAGGTAAACTAGTTCACAATAGTTCCTTAGTGTCCCCTACAGAGGTTTTAATTTTATGGCCGTACATCATAGCAGATAGCCACCCATAGGGAACGTAGTTTTGCATAGCGCCATACGCCAAATACATTCAAAGCTCTTCTTCTCTGAAACCCTTGTGCCAATTTGAACCAAAATTGGTTACGGAAATGCTATAGAAGTCCCTATCAAAGTTTGTTATTTTCATTTTCTTACCATATCAAAGATGGCTTCCAGGGAGAACATACTGAAATACTGGAAACGTTGAAATTTTTGCGTGGGGGTAATTTTCGCTTTATTCGCGATTAAGAAAAATCCGCGAAAATTTCCCCCAAGTGAGTAGTTCAGTTTAGAAGTTTTACATGTTAAAGCAATGATATGGTCAAACATTAAAGGCTCTGAGCGCGAAAATAACCCCCTCGTGAAATGTTTGTTTAACAAAATCGCGAAAATAACATCCCGCGAAAATTTCCACGTTTAGAGTATATGACTTAATAGGAAATGTATTTAAAGATCTCCCCTCGCAAATCACTGTTCCGATAGGAACCGCACATAATGGCCCCCTACGAAGTTTATAATATGTTTGTGCGTCCCTAATTGAAGATGGCCAGCAGCGGGGAAGATAGTTTAACAAGAATCCATTATAAAAGATCTACCCTTAAACCACTGAACCAGTTGGAACAAATCATATTCATAATAGTCCTTGATGGTCACCGTCAAAATTAATGTACTGTTTTAATCACCTGGTTTGGCTTTCAAATTCTTTAAACTGCATGTGGCTTTTAGATCACTTTGTTATGATTTCATTTAAAGACATAACCAAATCGCACTTTAGTTGATCACAATAGTCTTTGGTTCGTCCCTTCCATAGTTTAGGATTTTTACAGTGGTGCCTCATCCAAGATTGGCATCAGCGGGGAATATAGTTTTACTTAGGGAATATATTCAGATATCTTCTCCTCTGAAACCACTGATCCAGTTGTTTAGAGCGATACTCCTTTTGTCATGTGCAAATTGTGTGATTTTTATTTTCTAATCTTATCTAAACGGCCGCCAGTGGGTGAAATAGTTCAATTTAGGATCCTTTGTGAATCGATTCAATGATCTTTTCCTCCGATACCACTTAGCCAATATTGGAATCAAACTTGGTAAAAAAGTTTATTGTTGGCCATAAAAACTTGTCAGCTTGATAAAATGCATACCTCACCTAAGGCAGAGCCCAGTATTGGGAACATGTTTTAATATAATACTGTTTTGCCTCTCGGATTATGAAAAAAGGCCAAGGTCCAGGTGGGCAATGCAAGCTCCCGAGAGCGTCTGGTTTATATAGCAAATGTTAATATACTTTACATATGGGATGTTGTCTCCTTGACATTTACACCATTTCTTTTCTTTTTCATATTTACTGTCATTTTTATTTTTTTATAATTATTATGAAGCTATTCTCTTTCTGATATTGTCTCTTATTATTTTGAATACATGCATTTCCGTTGTTTCTTGTTTTGATTCAAAAGCTTTAATTCAAATATTTTCATACCTTCTAGAAACTTATTAATTTTTCTTCCTTTTACACAATATAAGTATTAAAGTATTATAGTATTATAGAAAACGCCTCATTTTTAATATTTATATTAAGACAATGTTATAGATGATATCTTTACCAAAATTCCATTTATTGCAGATTATAAATGCAACTACGAAAAGACCTATGGAATAAATAATCTTTTATCTGTACACGAAAATGGGTAAATTATTGATATTAATTAATGAGTAAAAGAACAAAAATATGGACAAAGAGCATGTTGAGTTTCTCCCTATGAATCCATAATTTAGCTACTTAAGAAAAAGAAAGCAAGACACAGATTGTGAAATGTGATATACTGGAGGTCATTTAATCAATACGTGAAATGGTAGTGTGAATGTTATATTGTTTTTGTTTTTCACTATATAGTCGGAAACTTTAAGATAAATCACACATATTGTTCCTATTTCATTCTTATTATACGTTTAATATATGCATACGATAGAATCCTCCGCTACAATTGTACATGTGTCACTTTTTCTAGCTTCTCTACTGTACACTGAATATAAGAAGTTAAAAGATGAAGACTTTTAACACAATGTTATTGCCCAGAAATTTTCAGAGCATAATTATTTATTCTATACGTTAATGTCTACCATAACAGAATTTATTAAACACATTTTATGTTTTGAACAGGCTGGATTATATATTTTAGTTTTTTTTATTATAACTAGGGGTAAAAATTTACTGTCTACTCAGAGTTAATTTAAATATTTTTAAGATATAGAGTATATTTCTAATTTAGAACAATAAATGTAGAAGTGGAGAACTTGAAGGAGAACAGAATCGGTAAGCAAATTAAACAAGTAGGAAAACAGATAAAATACTAATGGGGAACTGCTCTCGTTGATGTGCATAATATAAAATACTTTCAAATTATTAATGTAAATAAATTCTTCATTAACTTTATCCACAAAATCTTTTGTCAAATCCTACCAAAAGACACAATTCATTTTTTAAACAATACAACAAAAGGCAAGACTTTTTTTCTATAACTAAATAGGAGAGTTTTGTTTTGTTTTTGGTCCGACGGTATGGAAAAGCCTATTGTGTGCTTTTGCTTCCCACCTCCGAACCAAGCATATTTTTTAAAAGTGCGCTTACATGTCCTCTTCAAAATATTGTATGTTAATACCAGCATAACTTACAGGCAATGGCTTATTTTTTTTTAAATTTCTGCTTAGTTGGACTACGTAGCAAACGTAACACCATCACGCCCTCACCCCTTACCACCCCACCCCCATCCCGCGACCACGGAATGAACCTAAATAAGAAAATTAAACTTACCCCCACCCTAACAGGAAACTCCTTAATTTGTAAAGTTATTGACGAATGTCACATATAAATAATAAAAGCACACCAATTTACGGTTTATATATCAATGTGTCATAACGTATATCAATTATTCAAATTATTTAAGTTTTACACACATTTATTATTTCAGAATTTCAATGGAATGTTATTATTGCTATGAAACGCAGAGTGTTCATATATAAATTTTCAATCTAACTATTCTCAATTATGCAGTAGACATCTTCGTCTAGTGTACACGTGTATAAGAAGAATTAGTGAGATTCAAATTACCAAAATAATCACCCCGACCCCAAAAAACATTGTAATCAAATTTGCAATTTGGTGGTTATTTTATAATTCAAATGACAAAAACATCTTAGTATTTAGTCATATGATATAAATACATCACAATCGGTTTTAATGTCTTGTACCAAAACTTTTCCACGGGATTACAATTATAAAAGGCATTACATAAGCCTTCGCGTAAGAAAATTCCAAAATTTTCCTCATTTATTTTCCTTTAAATACTAAAACAAGTGCAGATCTCATTTGTATGTTACCATATTTGCGTGTTTATCATGAAAAACAAAAAAAGTATAAGAGACACATTAGCAGAGAATACGAAAAATTGATATTGTCATACCAATTTACGAAGAAATGTGCAAACAAATTATTTGTTATTTGTTATATTTGTTTTATCTGTTGCAACGTTATCCCTCTATATCTATTTCCATAATTGTTCATCGTGTACTATGTTACTACTTTAGATTTCCTACGAAAGGGAATAACCCGGTTACCGAAGCTATAATTTATATGGCCTAACTTAAATTTTCTACAAAGGACTGACATCTATTGAAGAACGGTTCATTGATCGTATGAGACGGATTTTTTTTATGCCTTGATTATAAGACATTCGCAAAGATAACTATGCCTTATTAGAAAGTCTTCATAATTTGTGCTAGCTCTCACGGAACGAATGAACTGTGAAACATGCCCTAATTGAAATGTCACTGTCCATGTTATTGCAATTGATAATTATTTTCATTAAAGTCATTCCTTTTGTCGAAAATATCAGTACTGATATATCCATCTTCGTCAATTTCGAGATGTAAGGCAAAAATGAAAAAGGTCTAGTGGTTTCTGTTGGTTTCTTTATCCCTATTATTAATGATGATATATGGAAATGTGTACTGAGTAGTTGATATGGGAAAAAATCTGCGGTTTTCAAAAAACATTTTTTGAAAACCGCAGATTTTTTCCCATATCAACTACTACCTACGGGACTATAGAAAAAAACAAACATGTAAGATTTGTTATTCACTACAGTTGAGACGGGTAAAACGGGCTAGATTTTTAATGAGGTCTTAGTTCACTCACATTTTTTACTTTGCTTGCGGTTTAAGCATCTCATAAGTAAAACAAAAATCTTATAGGTTTTACTCTTTTTCCAACGCTCAAGACTCTTGTTTAACCTGTTTAAGACACTGCTTATAAACTCTATCATTTTTATATAAGAAAGAAAAATAATAATCCAGTAATAAAACATGTTTAGAGGAACACAGTTCTGTGATCGATATGAGTATTGTAACTTTTTACTAGATACTCCCATAAGAACTCCACAAAATGGAGAAGCACAAGTCAAAACGGACTACAAATTTAGTGTAAACGATAGGGCTTCGTTTTATGACTGGTACAATGGGTATTTTTTAATTAAGTTCAAAGTAGATAAACTAGCTGACGGAGCAGCACCAGATAATGACACAGTATCTGTTATTTCAGATGTAACAAATTTTCTTAGTCAAATGACAGTCTACCAAAACGGAAAAACAGTTTACGACTGTAATAATTTATCTCTAGCAAATCACGTCAAATCATTGCTTACACTTTCAGATGGTTATGTTAACAGCTTAGGCAAAAACAGCTTTATTTACCCTGATAATGTTGCAACCGCTGTTGATGCTAATACAGGGTTTAAGGCGAGAACAGCTTTAACTAACGCACGAGCAGAAGTAACAGCAGAAATACCACTAAATAGATTTTCGTTCTTCGCCTCGTTA